>JBBIGC010000131.1:16866687-16897725 GCA_037576955.1 Lepidarchus adonis
ACACAGCCTGGAGGAATCTACCAATGTAAATGGTCATGAAAATAAAGAAAACACATTGAATGAGAAGGTGTGTCCAAACTTTTGGCCTATACTGTATATACCTACAAGAAGAAGAAAAATGAATGAAGATCATGCACATAACTGAGGATATTCAGAATATATATTAATATATATATCTCATCTGAATATTTTAAATTATGTAAACATATTTCATCTGAATATTCTAAAGTATGTGCATGATCTTCATTCATTTTCTTTCTGCTTGCCAGGGGTTGGGTCATGGTGGCAGCAGGCTGAGCAGGGTATTCTAAACTCCCCTCTTCCCAACAATGCTCTCCAGCTTCTCCTGGGGGATCCTGAGGCCATTGCAGACCATATATAATCCCTCCAGTGAGTTCTGGGCCTATTCCACGGTCTCCTCCCTGTTGGACATGCCCAGGAAACCTCTAAAGGAAGGTGCGCAGGAGTCAGCCTAATCAGATGCTTGAACCACCTCAACTAGCTCCTTTTGACGCAAAGCAATAGCGGCTCCATTCTGAACTCCCTCTAGATGTTTGAGCTTTTCACCCTCATCTCTAAGGCTCAGCCCAGCCACCCTGCAGAGGAAGCTCGTTTCAGCCGCTCATATCTGCAATCTCATTCTTTCAGTCACTATGCAAATCTCAGGACCATAGTTGAGGGTTGGAACATTGATCAACTGGTCAATCAGGAACTTTGCCTTTCAGCTCAGTTCCCTCTTCACCACAGTGGTCTGATACAACATCCGCATCACTGCTGACACTGCACTGAACCATCTGTCCATTTCACTCTCACACATTTTGCCACAACTTGTGACCCAGAGACTTAAACTCCTTTGCTTGAGGCAACAACACTTACCAACTCAGATCTTAAAATAATGAGTCTGAAATTAATTAACAGAATGAGTTAATGAGATTTTGGTAATGTTTTACATTATTAATGGCTATGAATCTGTTAGTTATTAATGTATTATTTCATTATATCCAGATTTTGACACCAAGACATGTGTTGAACTGTTTCGTTTAGAGTACTCCCTAGTCAGCAACTATTCTGCCACAGTCTACATCACCAGGCACTGAACAATGGTTTTGAAATTGCAACATGCAAACACAGCGTTAAGAGTCTCAGACACCCATGTACTCAGTATCATTAATCTAATGAGAAGTTCCATTTTATTTGTATGAGTTCAAGTAACACTATTAGTCTGATGATCTCAGCTTTTAAATATAATATGTTAAGGAAAGTCACAGTTAAGGACTGGAGGTTGGTGAATATGGCTTGTGTGCAGCTGAGAACATCATATAGAATTAGGTATATATCCATTGACTATAGTTATTGAAGTCTAGCACAGTCAGGGCTCAAGTTGATTGTATGAAATGAAAACCAACCCTTTGCAGATAAGATTGGAAAACTCTGCGACCTTGAATTTTATGACTGGTAAGTCCATAAGTTCTACTGCAGTTGTTTACTTGTTTAGCAAATCTCAGTCATAGTTATGTATAGTTTTTGCACCTTATTCCCCTGTCCACAAGAGTGAACATTTGGCCCAATCACAAATTTGTCATGCCTGCCCACAGTAGCATTCCTGGTGTTTCTGTTGGCCCCAGAATGACCGACTTTCTAGATGTCCCTGGATTGAGGCAAATATGCAATGGTACAGGCATGCAGCTTGTACAATTGTAATTGGTCGATATGCATCCATTATTTGCTTTGTAGTGCCAGTGCAAAACTAACTTAATGGTCACATGAGCCACATATAAGAGGAGCAAGGCAGCCATCTTGTTTTTTTTATCAATGGGAATTGGTTATTTTAAACAAAAGGTGACGAGTAACGGTTACTGGCAGTGTACTTGGGTTAAGGTTCTATTTCATGCAAAAACTGAGCATCACAGCATGGTGACAAATAATAAGCATGAGGGTAGCAATACTTGTTTAGAACCTGCCCCCAGGGACAAGCAACAAGTTCTCTCATTTGTCACTTATGTGACTCTACCAGGAACAGATTCAGATGTAGACACACAATATTTTGAATAATTCAGAATCCATAGAAAGACCCCACAAGGATAGTTTAACAAGACAGTGTGTGAATGTGTTTGTGTGTTAGTATGTACATCCCCTCAGCTCAAATTACAACAGCGAGCTGAACTCCAATATAAGAGTGATGTGCATGACTGAGCTAGCCTAATTAATATTTAATATATGGAATCATTTGCACAAACAAATATCAGCATCAACCTGCACCAAGCCTCCAGATACAGCGGCTCCATAACTCATACTGATCTTTTCATCCCCCCCATTCGTTCCTTTAATTAAACCGTTCTGGGCAGCAGTCGGAGCGATTAGCCGAAGTGGACATACGTCAGCGGGTGCAGATTAAGAGAATTTCCCACGGCCTGAGAAATACAAGGGAGAAGGGAGAATGTGTTTAAGTGTGGAATTAAGAGCGTCAATGAGTTTTTAATCGCGCAGTTAATGTTGAGGAAATGTGCGGGCAGGAAGATGGCTGACAGTGCAAATTACCTTTTATAGTTCATGAAGGATGTGGCGCCAGCTGGGGCTGCGTTTCCGCAGTGTGATTCTCATCCTGATTCCCAGTGACATTAAGAGAAACACAGACGGAGGCAATGAACGTGTCTTTTGATGGACAGTTTTCATCTCTCTTATCTAAGCTTACAGATTAATCAAACTTTTTATCATTTTTATGTGTGCTTGTATCATCCATGATTGAACTCAGCTTAGTAGGAATATAAGCAATGCAGAAGAGCCACATAAATAAATAAATAAATAAATAAGCAAAAAAGTAAATAAACAGATAGATTTAAAGAGACATAATCAGTAACAAAACATATTTCTTCTGCACTTTTTCAGTGGAGCTGTAGTACAGGTCAGCAGATTATGTCTAAGATAATTGCATAAAATTCTTTTCCTATAAAATTGGAAATTGTGGAACTGTTCTCTTATTTTCTTTTGGTTTGATACTGGAGAGATAGTGAAAGTGAAAACAGATAAACAAATACAGGGGGTCCTCAAGTTATGTCTGGGTTCGGTTCCTCTGAGTGTGACGTAACTTGAATTTTGACGTAAGTCAGAACTCATGCAAGTAATGATGCTGCAGAGGCTTTATTGAACAGCACTGTGATTTATTAACAGCCGGTAACATGCATGAATGTCTCATTACACTAAAGCATTTAGGAAATGTTGCTCCAGACAGAAATGCTCTTTTTAATGCTTCAACATGCACCACAGCAGTAAACGCATTGGAGAAGTGACTTATGGCAAAACCACACTGATTGTGCCTTAGCACAGTGCACTATTAACCCCCCATCTCACCCACCAACACACATGAACTCTTATTCAACTCAAACGGTGAATAAAACATGAACAAAACTGCGAAAAACAGCGCTGTTCTCTCCATCTCTGCAAACACGCAGGCTCTGCACATGTTCACCTTGTGGCGCTTGAGAATTAATGTAAAGCACTTTCAACAGTATTTTACTATTGTATATGACAGCAAACACACACATAAATATATTTTTTAAAAGCCAGTGACGTAACGGTGAATTTTCATAGGGCAAGTACGATGCAAGTCGAGGACCCCCAGTAATGCTCTAATAAATTGGGTTCTTAAATCTTATTGAAAAAGTTATTGGTTTGGTGTAGTGATTTAAGCCACTGTCCTCCATGCAGAAGATTGCAATTTGATTCCCGACTTCAGCAAGTACAACCCACTATACAATTAGAAATGCCACATTTGACTGTAGAATAATTAAACAGTAAATTACTTTACAGTAGGTCAAAATGTTGCCAATTGACAAATTCCTGCAGAGATGGAAGCAAATTAGACCACAAAGGTTAATACAGACAATTCCCACAGGTTCCAAAATATCTGCTGATGATTTACAAACCCATCTGAGTGAACAAAAGCAGAGCTGGAACACACTCTAATGCATTATAAACACACTACTATAGTCCAGGAAGTAGTGGTGTATATTTGCATCAAAATGGGGAACAAAAAGTAAGAAACAAAGACAGCCTGATTGGGACAGGCCTTCATCCTACGGCAGGATAATCAACCACTTTAGATCTTTAGAAGAGAAGAACAAGGCAGTAAGCAGGTATGCAGTAACATCTCCAGACGTAAACTCCAGCTGATTTTGGATGAAGTTGACAGCAGGTAAAGAACGTAAAGCAGATAATTTGGGCCACATGAATAGTTTGCATTAATCACGACTTATTTATTATTTCCTGTGCTTCAAGAAATATATTAACCAGGTTCTTAATTCCTGAACTAGACCTGTTTTCTATTAAATTGACATGATTTTTTAGTTTTTGGTGACCTTGGGTAGGTTACCATTTTAAGGTTGTTGAATTGCACACCAAAGAAGTCTATTTCTTTTGGCATTTCTGTCCTGCTCTATGTACATTTTGTCCAATCTTGCAACTGTAGCTGTGAAAGAACACATTTGAGAGGGACATGGATAGGTCGATTGTACTTCTTGAAAATAATGTGAAATTTCTCTTGTCAGTTTTGGGTTGAACACTGAAGGATCGCTCAGTAACCTATACCAGCAGCTGATGAACAAAGACGCTTTCACTGATTCCATTAACCAGATAGTGGAGAAGCCCCTATAGCTCATTTATCCACGTCTCTCAACACTCCAAACTGTTTCTGTCCACTTTCACATATCCACCTCTGCCACTCTCAATCTGTGCACTGTCCCTTTTCCGTTCTATCTTTACCTCTCCATTTTCCTTCCCTCTTTGCTAGCATAGGGCTGGGAGAGATGCTCTGCTAGTTAATGATGAGAGTGGGGTAATGGGGTGTTGGGTTTAGCTTAAAGGTTACGCAGACCCTAGCGCAACTAATGGATCCAAATGGATCCCACTATACTGGAGCAGTGCAACCAAATGGTCGGAAAGAGGAAGAAAGTGAGGGGGCTGGAGAACTCTCGTTCCCAGGCACAAACAGTTCCAGGGTCTGCTCGACCTCCATTACACATTCAGGATTGAGGAGCCATTATGAAAATTGCCACATGCTTTTTTTTCCCCTCCTCAACTCGTACTGTAAGTTTCAAGCAGCACGACCTCAGAAGTCCCGAGAACTCTTGTGGATGTTTTTTTTTTTTTTTTAAAGAAAAAGAAAAAAAAAAGCTGAATATTCTCCCACTTCATTAGCTCTCCCTCTCCGAGTTCAAACTGCAACATCAACACCCCAGCCATGATGCCACGTCGGGTCAAAACCCACCACAGAAATTAATGTTTTGTAGCTCGGTTCTGTGAATATATTAAAATGGCACAGGCCTGGGAGTTATATTAAGAGTAAGATGAGTTCACAATAAGCCAATTTACATACTAATGTCAAATGAGGGGCGATGCATTTTTTTCTTTTTTGCTTGACACCTAATTTAATGGAGGTGATAACCATCTTTAATTTCTGTATTTTTCACAGCTCTGTGGACCCATGATAAACGAGTCTGGCGTGTGTATTAGTCTTAAGAATAAGCACAGCATGGTTCATGGGTTGAGACAAAGAAAACAAGAATGAGTCTGTATACAGCTTACGCAGCGTAGACTCAAAGAACCAATGCGAGAACATCAGTAAATATTCTAGGTTCTAAGAATTGGAACCTTTCAGATGAACAGATTTTGGGTTGGAAGGATGCCTTAATTTCTTAGCAACTAGTTTAAAGCTGTTAAAGCTGCTGCTTTTACATCAAATGCAAAACGGATGAGAAACTACCAGAAGAAAATCACAAGCATAACAAAGACTAAAGACATTTATTTTATGTGAATGTGATAGGCTGCAAAGAAAAAATAGGAAAATAACAAATATATGTGAAAAATAAAGGTGCCAGCAAGGGTTTGTGGGAGCAGTGTCGTAGCTTTTAACGTCCAAAAGATCTTTAATGAATAGCTGGGCTGTCAAAATACCATAAATTTGACTTTGATACTGATACAGAGTGTAGTCTCATAACGACTGATACCAAAACCATTCTATGACACAAAGCAAAGCCTGATAAGCAAATTCCATGCTATTGGATGGATAAATGAAAAAATAGTCATGAAATTACATCAACGTTCTTATTTTATTGCTTTCCCAGACATTCACTGATGAAGTCTGTATGGTTTATGTACCATGTGATTTAGAATTTACATGAATTTACCATTACATGTCCAGTCCTTCCTTATGTTCTTTCTTTCTGTGACTTTAAGATTGATATACTGTATGTAAAGGAACTCATTTAAATAAGTGTGGCTCAGCTGCAGTGTGCTGATCATGCATACTATATGTGTCGGTATATATGTCTTCAGTCAAACAATTAATGCAAAAGGGCTATTTTTGTAGCTTAGCTTCCTAGTGTAAACTGTTGAGAGTGAAAGGCAATTTAAATAATATGCACATTATAATAAATTTACATCTCACTTTACCTACTTTACATTAAAACAATGTATATCCAAGAATCCCTGAATCATTTACCATCCTGTAATATAGAACTATGTGCACCACTAATCATGTAACATTAATTCACTGTTTTTTAAAGACATTTTTTGGTTAATGACTTGTTTTTCTAGGACTGTACATTCATAGTAAGAACCTTTTAAGAACTTTTTTTATTTCACTACAAATTGAAGAAAGTTTGCTCCCTTTTCCCTGGAAATAACCCTCGAAAGATCAATAGCATGACGGGCAGGAAAAAAAACCACCTTCCCTTTGATAATAATCCTGTTCTCCCAGAGCAACTGAGTGCATTATCTTAGATGGAGCAATTAACTACTTTCTGATATCTACTGTTTCATGTTGAAGAAGAACGAAGGTCCAAGCCGGATCTTCCAGAATTAGACTGGCAACCGGAACTTCTGTTATTCACTTCTTTGTTGAGATTCTAAGCATGCTGAAATATTCATACACTCAAACAAAAACATGAATCACCCATTACTGTGGTTAAAACAAAACCAAAAACTGAATGACTTTATTTTAAAGATGTATAAAGTAGAGCTTGGCCTTCCCTTCCCTACTCTAGCCATAACATTTACTCACCCATACTGCAATGCTGTCATGAGCTTATGAGATAGTTTTGGTTGTTTGCATTACCTCCTAAAAGAGGTTTGGTAGGAAACATCAAGTAAGTGTATAGCACTGTAATCAGGTGCACAGAGAAAAGACACATTAGAGCAGTTGTCCCAAACTTCCGCGCCACGGGCCAGTACCGGGCCGTGGAGAATTTGTTACCGGGCAGTGGGCCAACTGGGCCATACAAAAAATAACATTTTTTATTTTTTAAAATACGATCTCAATTCGTAGCATCTAAGTATGTTTGAGACATCAACTTTGCCAGTATTCTGGATGAAAGTAATGGCAGAAAACCCTGAGATCGCCACAATATCACTGAAACCTTTTTTTTAAAGGAACGTTTACGCATTACCATAGCGACCAGAGCACGTGAGGGGCAGAGGAGGACGTTACTCTCAATTTTGTTAGTGCATTTCAGATGACGCTCCTTAGTGAACATAGAGGAGCAAAAAAGGATTTAACTGGTGTAAAGTTTAATAATAATAATTGCAAACATTACTGACTAACAGAACTACTTATCACCAAACTAAATGTTACTAGGTCAGTACTAGAACAAAACATAAGAGGTAGAAACATACAAGAACTTACACAGTGGAGAAACTGCATCAGTAAGTCGAAAACCAGAGAGCCAACAAGCGCAAATGCTTGGATGTATATACCGTATATCTTCGAATAAAAGTCTGTCTCTTTTGGACGCCCATTTGAAAGACAAAAATATAAATAGAAGCCAGTCTCCATTAATCACCGGTCTGTAGTAAAATCTGTAATGACCCACTGTGCTTTCCGAACACTGATCTTCTTTCCTGCAGTGAATCATACTGTAAGTACCTTTTCATATCAAAACTGTTTTGTCGTTGGATGCTAACGAGAAAGGGAGAAAGTCTAAACTAAATGTCTTTGTGTACATTTTGCCCTTTAGTGTAAATGTTGTTTTACCTTTTCCTATTTTTCGCCGTGACCGCTGAGGGTCCAGGTGAAATACGTAAAGTTTCTGTTCCACTAACTTTAACTTGAGCCTGGACGTACACAAACTTTGAGTCATACATTCATCTTGTTTATCAAAGACAAATACAAACGTAGTACTCACAGCACTCACAGCCCTACTCACAAATGTGTGCTGAACTAGCCGCTCAGCTCAGTGTGGATGGCTGCAGCTCTTCTGGACCAGCCTCAAGAAGAACTCATATGTAGCGTGATGTCAAAATGACAGTCTCAGCTCTTTCCTGACTCTCTGTGTAACATTAGTGCTCTTTTACTTCTTAGACGAGGTGCACTGCTAGCTTATGCTCTGCTAATAGTGATGTGTCGGTCGCGAACGAAACGGCTCTTAGAGTCAACTCTGTGAAACGAACGATTGGGAGCAGCCATTTTTTTTCTTTTCAAACTGCGCGTGATTGGTCAACTTCATCTGAGAGTCCGCGCGTGAGCAGGAGCGGGGAGGGGTGAGGGTTACACACCACACATGCGCAGAGAGCCAGAGCGGAAACAAGGAGGGTGCTAAGGCGCTTGGTTTTTCTTAATGCAGATCTTCACTAAAGCTTAAACTGTTTCCAGGAAGCTCCTTTTTTGTTTTACACATTTTTGTTTAATTTTGTTGTGTGATTCTCTAAGCTTCTCTATGTTCTTTCACTGTAAATAGTTAATAAATATTATAAATACAATCAGAGATTGTATATTTATGTCACATTGAGATGGGTATTTGTTTTTGTACTTCCTCTGTTCCAGGTTCAATTTAATTTCAATGTATTTTTATAAATCACTTTTCACAAACAATTTTATTACAAAGCCCTTCACAATAGTCACAGTAACCCTCAAGCCAAATGGAAGGAAAAAGTCCTTCATGAGGAAGAAACCTTGGGAAGAACCAGAGTCCAGGGGGAGCCCGTCCTCCTCTGGCCCAGTGTCACTTTTAGAAAAAGGTGCAGTTCTTTCTGCAGCTGTAAGAAACAGAACTGTGATGCAGCAGCAACATGTGATTTGAGTGATAAATCAGTGTCTAATATGATCCCAGATTATGGGCAAAGCTGGAAGTTCAGAGTCTCAGCATTGAAATCAGACTTTACCACTGCCTCCAAACTCCAGCACCTCATGTTGAGTATAATAAGCCATATAAATAATAAACATTTGATATACTGTATGTTCATTTTACACATAATTCTACATTATTTTTGTACATTAATTAATTTAAGCAACAAAAAACCTGAGGAGCCGCTTGAGAGTTGAAAGAGCGACTCTTTTTAAATGAGCAGAGCCATAAGAGCCGACTCTCGTAAAAGATTCCCATCACTATCTGCTAACTCACTCTCTCCCACAAAAACTCTTAACTCTACCCCTGTTCTGCGTGCGCACTGCCCACCGTTTTCCGCTCTCCATCTGAAACACACAACGTCAATCATAACCCACAGGGTGAAGCCGTTTGAGCGAGTTTGAAGCGGCAAACACAAAAGAACATTCAGGCAAAGAAGCTGCACAACATTTTTGTGGCTGTAAATACCATCACCATTCAGTCTTTGAGGAAAATAATCTCTAATAGTCTCTATTAAACGCCTGCCTCCATTAAGCGCCAGTTCGTCCGAATCATATTGGCCAATATCAAATATTCCATTCCAAGATGGCGCTACTGTATGAGGCATGCCGTCTTTTCATCTCTGTAGTAGCTGTGTATTTTCTTTTATTTTTATGGCTCTCCTGTTTCTTGTGTTTTATCTACTTTTATTGTTACTCTTATTGATTGTGTTTTCTTATATGCTGTACAGCACTTTGGTCAGCCATTGGCTGTTTTTACAAGTGCTATATAAATAAAGTAGTATGGTATGGCTACTATTGGAAGATATATGATACGTATACTAGACAAGATGGCCGACACCTGGAAGCAGGGGGAGCACAGAAACAGGGCAGGGTTAAAGCACACGACAGGAAGAACTTGGCAAATAAGGCTGAAAATATAAACAAAGACACTGTACAATAAAAGAGGGGAAATGCAATAAAACGCTATTTGCAGCAAACTGGGAATGACAATTGGCCGGAAAATCATGTAGATGTAGAGTATATCTATATAAGACACAAAAAAGTGTCCCTGAGTTAGACAACATGGCTTGTAAATTTCGCAGGGTAGGAGGAGAGAAAACAGATGATGTGGCAGATCTGAATGTAGAAAAAAATGACTTAAATTATCAGTAAGAACAAATTACACCAGCAGCCCATGTAAATTTAATCCCATTCATGTAGGGCTTATGTCACATACTGATTAGTTGAAAACGCTAACCAAAATTAACGTTGATTTTTCCACACTGATCTTATAAATCACCTTTTTGACTTTTGATATTCCAGCACTGATTCAGTGACAACATGCTATTTGTTGAGATTCTGTACTGAATCAGACCATTTTCATCAGCTTTACGCACTCAGCCCAAGGTATTCAAGCAGTTTGAAACCATGGGATTTCCCATTATCTTTTCATCTGTGCTCAAAAGCTGTTTTTCCTCCCACTTTTTCTTTATCTCCTGCCTTTCCTTTCTTTTCTGAAGGCCCTATTGTGGCTTTCTTAGAAAAAGACATTTTGCATGGCTATGTGTGCTCTAACAAATAGGACACAAAATAACATTTCTAGTAAAAAGCCTGGGCTAAGGTCATTATTGTTAATGAAATAACAAAAACTAAAAGTAAAAAACATTTTCATTAAATAAAATAAAAATGACATTTTGCAAAAAAAGGAAAACTAACACTAAAACTAAATAAAATGAACAGAATTTATAGAGAAAATTTGTTTAGTTTTTGTTTGTGTCTCATGCATTAGTATGAAGTCTAGTTTCCAGTTGTTTATTTTTTCTTGCTGTGTCGCATTGTGCCAGCAGATGGCAGTATGTCAGTCAGGTCATCTGTTTTGCCACAGTCCATTGACTGCGTTTTAGATAAAAGCAAGTGTCTTGTAGTGGAATGAGACCAATATGTGGGACATTATTAAAAAGGGAAAATTAACCTTAAATGAACCTTAAAGTTCACTTGAAAAGCCAAAGCTCGCACAAGATGGCTAACCTAGCTTACACTGAGAAGGTAAAGGAGCATTTGCAACCCTCACCCACAGGATCAGAATGTAACTTCAGGCAAAAGCATACGTCCTAAGACCTCACAAAAAAAACTAAAGCTATAACTGAAACTAATAAAAACGACACTGAAACTAAGCATTTTCAAAAAATAAAAACTAAACTAAACTTGCAAACAAACAATAAAAACAAATTAAAATTAAAATAACATTGACTATCTGAAGTCAAAACTAAATAAAAATAAAAACTAATGAAGTCCCACTTTTTACCCCATTATGACACTCCTTCTCAGCCCTAATGCTTCTCTAAGACACCTTCACACCTTCAAAAACTACAGTATATCTTCATTGTGTGGATACGGGAACATTACAAACAGTCAGCAAACGATGCACAAACACTGTGTAACTAAATAGGATGAGGTGACAGTTATACAGTAGATAACAGCTCTCAATGAACTCTTAATAGGACACTTAATGAAGTATATGTTTTATTAATGAGCATGTAATAAGAATACCTTTATCTGAGTCATCAATCTGCCCGTCACACGCAGACAGGGAGTCAGCAGTAATGAAAACTGTCAACTGCTGTTTGCTCATGTCAACCCGTACAGTGAGTTTTGCATTTGCGACAGAATGTAAACCGCATCAGAGTATAGTGTATTCATGGAAAACCATACAACAGCAAAGGTTTATGAAATATGTATTTAAAAGTGTTGGGGTTTTATTGGTCCAAAGAAAAGCCACAAAGCTGCATACATTTTGCAGCAAGTACACTTAAAAAATATACCAGGAAGTACACGTCCCTGAAGAACATTTCAATACTGTTTTTTTAAAGGAATAATTCAATTCACCAACTTAATACTTTAGACATTTTTTTTAAGAACTGAAAATTTTATCTATCACAAGCTGGGCTACCATGTGCTTCCACCAAAACCACTTTTCTTTTCTTTTTTTTATCTTCTGCTAACATCACTGGATATCTGAACATGGAGAAGAATACTAACTGCCCATGTTGGTTCAAATCTGAGAGGCAGGGCCACTTGGAGTGAGTGGGATTACCCAAGCTTGCTTTGACTTTACCAATGATCTTGCATTGATGGAGCAAACACTTAAAAGTGACTTTTTAAACTGTTTTGCATAATTCAAATTTGGAGCCCAGGTGGTATGAAAAGAGGATTCATGTACGGAAAGCACAGTGGGTCATTACAGATTGTGTTTACTACAGACCGGTTACTAATGAAGATCGGCTTCTATTTCTATTTCTATATTTCAAACCCAGTGTTTAATGGAAACAGGCATCCAAAACAGGACAGGCTATTACAGTAAATACATCCAAGCGTATAAAATAAGGAAGGTAGTAACCAGAGGTTGCAATATCTATGGTATAGACTGGCCACAATACAGAAATAACTGCTTTCCCAATTGCTTGTCATTCTTGTCATTCTACCTTCCTCAGGCCTTCCCTTCAGAGCACCAGCCAATAAGGGGTTAACAAGCCAAGGGTTTACAAACCAAGCCAGCAATAAATTTCTATAACTCGTTTTTAAGGAGTGGATTTATAGACTCTCGCGTAGGGATATATACGACAGGCCCGTTGACATTAATTATTCCAAAAACAATTTGATAGATGTGATTATTAATCCAGAGACACGGGCTGGCTCCCACCAGAGCCGCTTGTAAAGGCTGGATTTATCATGTTGACATTTGCCGAGTGGATGTGCTGTTCGCTTCTCTCAGCATTCTACCACACTAGCACAACAGTCCTGCAGCCCATAACACAATAGCAACTGCAATGGGACAATTACAACACAAAAATGCAGTTGTGTAAACCAGAAATGCCCAGCTCTGGTTTTAGAGATGCATTGTTTAGTGATTTTCCTGATCAAAAACACCTGGTTCAACTCACCTGCTCATTGTGTCCTGGGTGTGCTTGAAGAGAGGAACTATCAAACTGTGCTGGACACTGGGCCTCCAGAACCAACAGTGGACACTAGTGGTGTAAACAATGCCAAACATAAAGCATGTGCTGAAAAACAGACAGTGGCCTGTAACACTTCTTTTGGGTGCAATGGAACCTCACAGCAGGTGCATTTTAAAAGGTAGGGTGAAACCGTGAACAAAAAACTTTTTTGAATGAATTACAGGTAAGAAAGTACACCATCCATTTGTTATTGCCAATTATAACTTTGATTTCTTATGGTGAACATTTTGTACATTTTTCATGATTCCCACAAATGCATCAATTTCCCCTTTATTGTTTCTGCTGGTGTGGTTGTATTTTCACCATTGCATTTGTACATTAATTTATCTCTCGCTTTATCATTTCTCTTATGACTCCATGTGCAATCTTACAGCAACTTACTGTCTCAATCTTAATTCTCTGGAACCAGACTGTCCTGCACCTTCACTTCATTTAGTTGTGACCGCTTGCTTGTGCCATCCTTGTGTTGTAGTGGAGATTTATGCTGCCTAGCTGTTAATTTGCTGGCTGGAAACACAGCACCTGTCCAGAGACAGCAGATGAAATTTAGCTTGCAGCCAAGTCTGGAACTAATGATGTACTGTCTATTGTCGCTGTCAAATAAATAAATAACCGAACAAATAAATAAAAACTCATATGAGAGAGCCAGGAAGGAGTGAGGAGGAGATAAAGACAAGATGGTAAAAACTTTATAGTGCTTAAGTTATTGAACCCTTTATATTTCTATATTTCAGAATAAATGGCCTGCTAATTAAGAAATACAATTTCTACCTGCTGGTCCCAAGCCCAGATAAATTGTCAGGGTTACGTCACGAAGGCCAAACAGTTTAAAGATTTAAAAATCATGACACAGATTTCCATACCGAATCGGCTGAGACCCATGTAAACAACAATCCCCACCAGTCCTGTTAGCCGACATGTTGGTCAAAGGAGAAAAAGAGGGGGAGGCATGTCAGCAAGAAGAGAGAGGGAATGGTAGGCGAGATGAAGTGAGAGTAGGAACTTTGAATGTTGGTAGTATGACTGGTAAAGGGAGAGAATTAGCTGATATGTTGGAGAGAAGGAAGGTTGATATCTTTTGTATGCAAGAGATCAGATGGAAAGGAGGTTTTATTGGAGGTGGGTTCAAATTGTTCTGCCGTGATGTGGATTGGAGGAGGAAATGGGGAAGGAGGGTACATCAAGAGTGTTTTGGAGGGTCAGATGGAGTGATGACTTAGAAGGAAATCAGAAAGAAATTATGATGAATGTTGTTAGTGCATATAAGAAGGAAGGATTCTGGATTCTGGAGTGATTGGTGCAGACATCGATGATCATGTTGGTGATGGGAACAGAGGTGATGAGGGAGTCATGGAGAGGTATGGTGTGAGGAGAGGAATGCAGAAACAAACAAAAAAAGATGGAAGGGGGACAATGGAATTTCCTCCACACATTTAGATCATATGATATGCAGAAGGGTCAGTTTAATAAAGACTGGAGAGTGTAAAGTAGTGTCATGGGATAACTACCGAGATAAAAAAGAAGAAGAGAGTGAAGGCAGAGTGATGAAGTTGAAGAAGGAAGACTGTAAGATGTTACCAAAAAGCTGGACAGCCAGAAAGATGTTTGGTGTGACATCAGAACAGAAGAAGAGGCTTGCAAAAAAGAAGTGGGATAGTCAGAGAGACGAATAAAGTAGAAAGGAGTACAGGGAGATAAGGCACTAGGCAAAGAGCAGGAGAAGGCTGAAGATAATGCGTATGGTGAATTATATGAGAGGTTGGACACCTATAAGTAGGGAGAAAAGCACCTATACTGATTGGCTAGACAGTGAGACTGAGCTAGAAAAGACGTGGAGGAGATTAGGCTGATAAAGGATAGTGATGGAAACACACACAAGCGAGCAGAGTGTGTTGAGGAGATGGAAGGAGTACTTAGAGGGGCTGATAAATGAAAAGAAAGAGAGAGAGAGAAGGTTGGACAATATGGGAAGTGAACCAGATGGAAGTTAGCATGGCGATGAAGAGAATGAAGAATAGAAAGGTAAAGAAGTGTGTAAGAGTGGTACAAGGCATGAATGAGGGTAGTGTGTCTGTGGCGAGATCTGTACTAGGACTGATAGAGGTAGAGGTCAGATTATATCAGGGATCAACTCTGAGCCCTTTCTGGTATACAGTAGTCAGGAGTCTCTGTGGTCTATGATGTTTGCAGGTTGCATAGTGGTTTGTAGTGAGAGTAGGGAGCAGCTGAAAGAGACGGTGGAGAGTCAGAGGTATGCTTTATAGAGGCAAGGAATACAGGCAAGTAGGTCTAAGACAGAATACATGAGTGGAGAAGACATAAAGAGACATAATAAATGGGTGGAATGGGTGAAGGAGGTGGGAGTGATCTGTAACAGACGGGTACCAGAAAGAGTGAAAAGGAATAGTAGTGAGACTAGCTATGTTATATGGGTTGGAGACGGTGGCACTGATGGAAGATTTTTGTTGGGATTGACAAGAATAAACTTGATTAAAAATTAGTGTATTATAGCTATTAGAACACAGCTCGGATTAGGTGATTTGGGCATTTTAGGTGTGCAGAAGAAAAAGGCTAAGTATACAGGAACAGGAACAGGTAAGAAGGTAGTCCAAAGAGAATGTTTATGGATGTTATGAAAGAGGATATGCAGGCTGTTGGTATGAAACAAGAAGAAAAAGAAACAGAGGATCCGCTGTGGCGATCTCCTGAGTGCAGGAGACGGGTGAGCGCTGAAGAAGAACTTTCCAACAGATTGTGCAGGAGACTTGGGTGAAAAGCTGAAGATAAACAATAGGTAGATGCAAAAAAAAGCTTAGACGTCCCAGCCACATTTAAATCTAAAGTCTGAGTTTGGATTTTAGAACATTGACGGAACAGAGCGTGGATTATTTTGTGACGGCCGTAAACACACATCGCTAGAAATGCGGGGAAATGGATGGAAAGATTTGCTTTATGATAGTTCTGTTTTACCGCATCAAACACTACATAGTCGAACTTTCACCACGGTGCAATAGTTTAACCCTGTCTATACCGGACAAATTATGGACCAATACGCTTCGTCTCTGATCTAAATGATTGTTCTATGACTAAGAGAAATGTGTTGAACTACTTGTAACTCTCACATCAGTGTTGTAATGTTAGAATTTATGCTTGATTGTTCCTGTACCCTGAGTTCGAACTACAGCCCTGCATCAGACATGTCTTAGTTCACTACTTTTGGAATTAGGAGACACTATTAATATAATTTCTGGCTCAATCATTCAACTTTGGAAGAGTATGCAATATCACTGATCCCAGTTTTAGTCAATTCCATTGTTCTTGAGTTTTGCTGCTCAAGCATTAATGTTTGTAATGGCTTTAACGCTGTAATTGCTGAGCTTTGTCAGGCTCCTTCAGCAGGGACCCAAAAACACCTCAACTCGAGCTCAGCACTTCACAAATAAGGTCAGGAGCATTCTAATATTGGCAAAAAAAAACCTGCTCAAGTGGAGGAGCAGATTTAGAAACAGGCCAAACACCCACAGTCACAATTACAGAACCTGCCAAAGCTTGAGAGAGAGAGAGACAGGCAGGCTGAAAGAAAGTGAGTGAGAGAGAGTGTGAGTGAGTGTAATGGGGAAGTTTTTTTGCCACTTGAGTAATGGGACAAATATCTTCACCTCTCTCCAGAGCTTTTCCTCCAGAACCGGCGAGCTGTGCTCAATTAATCTCCTCTGGTCTTAATGACCCTGGAAGGTGACTCGCCAGATAATGCGCAATTACACTGGAAACACAGGCCGCTGCCAATTAGGCCTCAAGTTTTTTTCCCTCCATCTCCTGAACTCACTCCGCTGTCCCAGCGCGTCAGCCTGTTTGTGATTTCATTAACTGGCTTCTTAAAGGGGAAATTAAAAGTGGAGCCTTCTAAAGTAGAGTCTGTTGAGAAGATAAAATCTTTAAACAGGGTCTGTTCACTGATTAAGGTGGGAGGGTTGTAGGGGGGACAAGACAAGACAGAAAAAAGAGTGTAAAGTATCTACAGATACTTCTACACATACTTACAGTTAGTTGGGTAGTGGATTAATGAACATTTTTGTGACCCAACATCATTACTGAACATGCATTTCTTGGGGAACATAAAAAGTTTTAATTAGTGGTAATTTTTTTTACATTACGTGAAAGGATAATTATTCTTCAAAGAGCTTTTCCATGGGGGTGAGGGCACAATTGGACACTTGAGTGTACCTTAATGTTGCTTAAATAATGTATTTTTATTACTTTTGGACATATAGTGACATATATACAAGAACTTATTTTTACTAAACGCATGACCATACAACATTTGAGAGTATCGCAAAGAAAATGAGCAGAGATCATGAAAAGTGAAGCTGATTACCTGTATTCTGCTGACAGAGCAGCGTGTGTCAGCCTGTGTTGCCTGGCGTTTTCTGAGCCTTTTAAAACCAGACGTACATTTGTGGTAGTGTGTTTTTTAACACCTGGCTCATAAACTGATTTTTATAGGTCAAGCACTCATGAACAGTAACGGTAACAATGGTCTTGAACTGCCCCTGTCTGTACAAATGTACAAAACACTTTAGAATGGGTTTTGTCTTTTTTCCAGCCTGATAATCATCAACAACTTTGGGATCAATTAATTTCTGGGATTTTTTGGGATGTTTTTTGTTTTGTTTTGTTTTACTTTGTTTACTTCTGATTTCACCCTCAAAGTATATGACAATCCTAGAAGTCAGCATAATTTTGAAAAGCAAAGATATGTAATAAATATATATTTTTAAGTATTATGCAAGAAAATAATAAATTGCCTATTATAAGATTTTCATCTCATTTTTTTAACTGGGTTCTTTTTATCTACTTCATTTATTATATCTTTATCTAATCTTTTTTTAAAAATCAGTACTTTTATGCATCAATGTAATTTTTGTTGGAAGCTTAGCAGTCCTTTTGAATGTTTTGGTGTGAAACAAATTCATTTATAAACAATACTGTCAGTTTTTTTCTTTCATTTTCTCTTTTGTCCCCACATTTTCACTGTTTAGGCACAAAACTTTATATGTTTATCATGAACTGGAGGAAGAAACCCTGCTGAGGAACACCCAGTATCTCATAGATTGGAATTGGGATGGTGGTTAACATTTATTTTAACAACCTGAAAATAATACAATAAGTATGTACAGTTCCCTCCATAATTATTGGCACCCCTGGTTAAGATGTGTTAAAAGCCTTAAAAGAAATTCAGTGTTTATTGCAGAAGCATACTCACACTGAACATTGAACACTGAACAAATTTAACCTTCAACTCAAGTGAATATTAAGGGGAAAAAATCACTGACTAAGAAATATTTATTTTTCATAAAATCACCTGTTCCACAATTATTGGCATCTCTAATAATTCCTAGGAAATAAATGCAATTGAAGTATTTCTGTCATTTCTACAGTAGTTTACAAAGTTGATCAGAGTATCTAAGGACATTTTATCAGTAATTCATCACTTTCTATACATTTATTTCATTGTTTTTTTTAAAGCCACACACTTTATTCAAATATCCACTCATGTAAATTAATTCTAGCATGAGTTTTCCTGTATTTTTTTTTTTTAAGCAGCCCATACATATTTTGTTCATTGGAGTGGTGTTTGGCCTCCATTACTCAACTCCCACCTCCTTTTCATTCACGCCCACCATATACCATCATCCTTTTCCAGTCCCATTTGTTAATGGGCCACCCCAGTATGAAGATGTCTGCCACACTCTACATGCCAAACAGGTCACTGAAAAATGAGTGTAACTAATGTTTCCTGGCACTCTTTGCTCTGTTCTGACTCTCTCCTCTAACGTTCTACCATCTGCCCCCCATCCACTCTCACCAGCTCAAGCCATTCTCAGCAGGAAGTGTTAATTACACACACACACACACCATAGTCTTAAACTTCTGCTCTATTCTTCAATGTGTTAATAAATAAACAGGAAAGCCATCCTCGTCTCGTAGTATTTGCCGTCTGAAGAGGAGGAGTGGAACCGTGGCAGGAAATGAACTCAAATCCCCTTGCAGACTCTAACCTGAGGACGTATGTTACTGGCATGCCAGTGCTGGCTGGAGATAAGGAGCGCGAGGCAGAATCTCATTAGAAGATGCATTAACCCGTCCCCCCCTTGAGCCAAATGAATCACTCTCCCTCTGACTCAGTTACTCTCCAATAAGCTGCCGATTGATCCACGACTTCCCTCTGACCTTTCAAGGCGGGGGAGCCCTGTGCCGTTTAGACTCAGCCACAATCTGAAGAGCAGGAGCAAGGTTTTTTGAGGTGTAATAGCTAGAGGGCTATGTTTAATGTAGAAGGAGAATCATGATGCTGAAGGTGTGGAGAGAAAGCATGCAGGTGCATAACATTGAGAAAGATAGTGCTCTTTATCTGAGGTGTGGTTGAGTGAGCTAATTGCCTGTATATATAGGCCTACCCTCATGCATACATTTAAACAAATAATGTAATGTACATACTACTTTTAGAAGTTTTGGGTGATATCAATACCACAATATTGCCCCAAAAGGGCAAAGAGAACTACTACAATGAGAGAACACCTTCAAAAGTCTTTCACCCAAACATGTGTTAGCAGTACGCACATGAGTCAACATTAATATCAAGACACTGGACCTATTACATATGTTACAATGTCATTACAATGTCTTATTATAATAAAAATGGTCAATTTCCTCCCACTGTCCAAATGCTTTTCCAAAGGAGTGACTGTGAATGGTTGCCTTGAGCCTGTTGTCAGCTGGGATTGGCTCCAGCTTCCCTTTAACCTGAACTGGACAGGTAAGTTGGAATTAATTCATAATAGTGAATCAAAACAGTGAAGATTTAAATCATAAACCACAGACCCATGCAGGGCCTTCTGAGGGCTCGAAGGTCATTCATTTTCCAAATCACTGAAAGCTTGAGCTAATCCCATCTGACTACAGGCCAATGCAGGGTTCACCCTGGAGAAGAGGCCAAACCATCAGAGAACAACACAGAGACAGACAAAAATTTCACACACACCTATGTGAAATTTAGAATAGCCAGTCATCATGGCCCATAGATTGAATCCAAGAACTTCTTGCTGTGAGGCGACAGCCCTTACCACTGCACCACTATAAATTTACTCTGGTTTTTTTTTAAGTAAAATGAAAATGTCACTGGGAACACTCCCCATCCCACAAAGTGAACCACTGTGAAATGTGACCTCTGCATTTTAGCCATCCACACTTGGAGCAATGGGCAGCTATCAACAGCATCCAGGGGGCAGCGTAGCAGGGCAGTATCTTGCCTCAATGGTGTCTGAGCCAGAATTACATTCCATATTGCTAAAAACAATTACTTTTTTTCCTGTTGATATTCTTGCTGTGCCTTTGTAGGGCTGTAGACTCAATGTAAGCAAAAGTAGCTACTAAAAATAGTTTTTTGTTTTTTTTTAAATGATTCAGAAGCAACAATTTGCCAAGGAAAACTCGGCTTCTTGGTCAACTCCCTGCTGAAAACCTGCAGGGTTCAGCTGAAGAAGTTGGACCATGACAGAGGATCTAGAACCCTGGAGAGTTGGATCTTGGGAGGTGAGTATTGCTTTCTCTGTATTGTCCAATCTCATGCAACAGGCAATGACTCATCATTGCTATGCTTTTATTTTAACAGAGTGCTACATTTAATTCAATTAAGGATGTGATTTTCTCACAAGTTATGGGGTGAGATTGAGCTAATTATTCCAAAGACATTCTTTTTTGACCAATTTGTTTTATCAAGGAAGTTAATAATTATAGGGTTGACTGTCAGCATAGGAAGTGAACTAAAGATCTTCTCCTTATAGATGAAAAGGTAAAAACTTCAATGTGAACAGCTTGAGCAAAGCAGTCAGAGACCTGAATGAATGAAACAATGAAACTTAATGGGATTGACTTTAAAGTACTCAGAAACTCTTCTACACGTGTACATGGTACAAAAATGCAATAAATGGTGAATGGGATTTAAAGTAAAAACCTACCACAGTTCTTTCTGTATGGTCATTGGTGTTGAATTTGGGGAATTTTTAAAATAAAATATTTATGTTTTACATAAACTGTTTTACAGTTTTACCAGGTGCTTCAATCTAGATACTGGAATGAAAACAGTCTGTTTAAAAAAAACTTCATTTTTTAGCCGGGTAGTAACTTTAATGACATCTCACGTGAAACTCTTAACAGCAACCAGAAACGTTGCCGTGGGCAAGAGAACCCAGTGGGTGCTGCACTGCTGAGTGCAAGACGTGAATAAGATCAGCATGCAGTTGGGCTATAACACAGGCTGCAATGTTCTAATGGTCCATTTGTTCTTTCACAGTGCACAGAGGAGCAGAACAGAATGAAATTCATAAGAAAGTAGGTTATAGAGGTATTTAAAAAATGGCTTTGTCCACATGACAGTTTTCTGATATTCGTGTATCAGTTTCTGATGCACAGTTAAGTTTATTTCATGGTTCAGCCTGAAAAATGTGACCTGTTTTACACTAATTTCATTAATAAAGTTACATGTAAGAAAAATCTTCATCTACAAAATATGATCATGTGCATAGAATCCATGTTTCTTTTTGTACGAGCTATGGCATAAATGGTGACGTTTCCATTCAGCAACAGCCCGTTTCAACACATCCATCAAGAAGTGTTCACCCCTGTGTGGGCTTTATGAGTTAGACATGTCACTAATTATTTTGTGCTGCATGTGTCAGTCATGTCGTGTACTGTCATTGTAACTTTTGTTGTTGTTGTTTGAGAATTCCTCAGTTGTGATTATGTCTTATCCAACTCTTTAAGTGTTGTCCTGGTTTCTTAATTATTTGACAAACATAGTGAAATGTTGGCCTGGAATTTAGTGCCGTTACTCAAGCACATTTAACCTCAATCAGGATCCTGTGACTCCCCTCATAAATACTGCCTGGATTTTATTTCCTTACTTTTTTCTTACTTTTTATCCTATGGCTTGAGCAGTTGCATCTGACTTGAGCATGTATTCAGGTAGAAAATGAATAGAACAGTGCCATTGACACTGTTCTAATATCATGATATTGTAATGGTTTATTGTTGGAAATACGTGCAAGGGCATGCAGTTTGACATAATTTAATGGGCAACAGGAACACTGAGTAAAAACTACAACATAAATAAAAGCTAATATGAAATGAACCTAAATCACATGGCAGGTACAGGAACACAAGTATGGTGACAACAGCAGAACAGAGATCTGACAAGGACAAAGGTTTAAATACTCAAAACACAACACAGAACACCTAGGCATGGGTGGAGAATAAGAGACAGGTGCAGACACTGACAAGGGGCAAGGTTAAGGCAAGGCTAAAACATAAACACTAGACGGGTGCCTAAGACACATGAAAACACAAAATGAAAACAAACCTGTGACAGACATTCTTTCATCCTCTCAGGTTGTCAAGATATGTTTAGGAATTTTTATAAATTTTTTTAAATTTTAATTTTGGTTACTAACAAATATTTCAACTGTATCCCAAACCACACACTTACATCACAGAATACAATTCTAATGGATGTAAAATGTTATCGCAGCTCATTTGTAGTTCTCTTACATTATTTTTACATTATTTTTTTTCTCTTACAGCCTTTACTTCTTCTGTTGTATTATGGGTGACGTGAAAACGTGTATTTGGTCTGAAAGTCTGACCTATCCAAACAATATTTTCACACTCCAAACTCCATTTAGATATTGGATAAACAATATGGGCTCAGAGCTATCTACTGTACGGATTTTATAATGGAGCTTCAGTATGATGTTACTTTAAAGTTTGTTTGCCTCTGTTGAACGCTGAACTGCAGGCCAGAATGTAATGTTGTGTGTTGGCCTGTGGGGGCAGTAATGAGTCAGTCCAGACTGTAATGTTGTGTGTTGACCTGTGGGGGCAGTAATGAGACAGTCCAGACTGTAATGTTGTGTGTTGACCTGTGGGGGCAGTAATGAGTCGGTCCAGATTGTAATGTTGTGTGTTGACCTGTGGGGGGCAGTAATGAGTCAGTCCAGATTGTAATGTTGTGTGTTTACCTCTGGGGGCAGTAATGAGTCAGTCCAGACTGTAATGCTGTGTGTTGACCTGTGGGGGCTGTAATGAGTCAGTCCAGAATGTTTCTCTAACCAGTGGGGTTTGAGGTTCATCCTTCATTGGATGATGAAATATTCAAAAACCAGTTGTTTTTATTAGATCTAAACTTGACGTTCTTATGTTAAAGATCATCATGATACAGCAACATAGGCAAGGAAAACATCACCCCCTACTGGTTTCACTCCTGACTACACAATGTTTAAGGAATCATGGGACATTTCCGGTCCTCCAGAACATTTAATTAATCATTTTATTTAATTCGCTCATAAGGATTTTGGCAGAAAAGACATGAGCCATAAACGAGAGAGAGTGAGCAGTAAGTGAATGAGGCATCCATTAAGAAAAAATGGGGTTGGAGGGAGTGAGACAGTCAGATAGTGAGCCACCTAGTAAGTAAGTGTGTCACTCAGAGGGGGTGAGCCAGCCAGTGAGTGAGTGAGCCAGCCAGTAAGTGAGTGAGACAACCAGTAAGTGAGTGAGACAGCCAGATAAGTAAGCAGTAAGAGGTCAGTAACTAGGAGAGGTGAGTGAGCTGGCCAGTGATGGGGTGAGTGTACCTTTTAGCCAGTGAGTGAATGAACCAGCCAGTGTCAGAGTGAGTGTATTTTCCAGGGAATGAATGAGTGAGCCCACCAGTGACCCACTGACTGTACTTGTAAATGTAAATGTGCTTTGTGTGAGTGAGTGAGTGAGTGAGTGTGAGTGAGTGTGAGTGAGTGAGTGAGTGAGTGAGTGAGTGAGTGAGTGTGAGTGAGTGAGTGAGTGAGTGAGTGAGTGAGTGAGTGAGTGAGTGAGTAACCCAGACAGTGATACAATGAGCGAGACAGTGATACAATGAACCAGACAGTGATACAATGAGCGAGTCAGTGACAGAATGAGCCAGTCAGTGACAGAATGAGCCAGTCAGTGATACAATGAGCCAGTCAGTGACAGAGTGAGCCAGTCAGTGACAGAGTGAGCCAGACAGTGACAGAGTGAGCCAGTCAGTGACAGAGTGAGCTAGTCAGTGCCAGAGTGAGCCAGTCAGTGACAGAGTGAGCCAGTCAGTGACAGAGTGAGCCAGTCAGTGACAGAGTGAGCCAGTCAGTGACAGAGTGAGCCAGGCAGTGACAGAGTGAGCCAGGCAGTGACAGAGTGAGCCAGTCAGTGACAGAGTGAGCCAGCCAGTGGCAGAGTGAGCCAGTCAGTGACAGAGTGAGCCAGTCAGCGACAGAGTGAGCCAGTCGGTGACAGAGTGAGCCAGTCGGTGACAGAGTGAGCCAGTCGGTGACAGAGTGAGCCAGTCAGCGACAGAGTGAGCCAGTCGGTGACAGAGTGAACCTGCCAGTGATTGAGCGAGGAGGAAGTAGTCTGTGTACTGCTTTTGTTTTTTTACATCTTTCATGTTTTTTATTAATAAAATGTGTAGCCAGGAACCACTGAAAAGTCAGCAAAAACTATTTTGTCTTTTCCATTTCACAAATGAATGAATGATTCCTTGGTTGTTACCGGTGTATAGCACACATCACTACAATGTGACAGCAACCATCAGTGACCAGTACACTGGTTATTTGCTGAGCAGGAAGAAGGAGAGAACACATTTGTGATTCATTGCAGAGCACTATAAAACAGAAATATGACACAGACCGGTGGAGGGTTGGTGGGTTGGTGGGGAGGTGGGGCCTAATCATGATGAAGAAGCAGGAGGATCTGACTGAATTAAGTCTGAAGCCTATAGCCCTGCATAGCATGGAGGATTTTCTCTGGGTCTTTTCTGGGTCATTCCATTGTGCTCCTAATCTTATTTTGGCGTATGAAATAAAAGTATCTTAGCCCATTGGACACAGTTGATTTAGGGTCATGTTCTCCATATTTGCAGCCTAATGGGATGTTGTCACACCCGAGCTATTCTCCCAGACGTAATTTGGTTTGCAGATTTAGGCCAAGGCTGCTAGCATTTATTCTCTCTTCAGTGTAACCTGATGTCTCTGGGAGCCCTCCATAGCCTTTTCTCTTTCAGGTACACTTTCCCAGATAAATACAGGTTAAAAGCCTGATATCTATCATTAGATACACCCACTGAATAGGCCTTCTTTCAGTAAGAATAGCATATCTACTCAAAATTTCATACAGATAGCCCAGATGATCATTGCACTCTTCTATAACGGAGCAGAGCACAGGGGCTGAGATTATAAGAGGCCATTGTTGAGAGTTGGTGAAGAAGATGGTAGAGACATTTTCTGTGTTTTTGCATTGGAGGAGGTAGGTGAATGCATGCATAGTCTCTTTTTAGAGGGCAAAATCATCACATGGCTTTTTGTTTAGTGCTCTTACCCAAGGTTATATACTCTCTCTCTCCCTCGCTATCTTGCTCTCATTCTCTCATCCACCCACTCATCCTTCCTCCCTCTTTAAACTTTGCATCCTTGTAAAAAAGCAAACTGAAAAGAGCACAAAAGTAATTCCAGCATCTTGTAAAGGTTTTGTGAGTGATATGGCATTTATTTTATTAAATGGCAGCTTTCCAGTTATTTACGGGTGTTGTGTTGCCTTTAATGGAGCAAACAGCCCTCAATCATTACATTTTTTATGGTTGTGTACAGAAAGATGTGGAAGCACTAACTGAAAGATTAGTTTTATGATTATTGTGGCAACGTTGTAAACCCCACACATTGTCAAGACTGCGCACTATTGTTATAAGTCTGGAATCTTTATTTAAAAGTTTGAAGCCACCATTTACCATTATATGAAAATTATATAATAATAATAATATAATTTATAATAATATAATTTATTATTATTATTATTGTTGTTGTTGTTGTTGTTGTTATTATTATCTAATATTATAACTTAATAATAACTATAATAACTTATAATACTAGAACTTTAACAGCAAATTGTATTTCTCTTGTTCTTTATGATTAATTCTTGAGGCAGATGTTGAAATTACTATAAATACATAATTACAGTGAAATATTCATCAAAATTGAGGAATCAAAATTCCTATTCTTGAAATAGTGGATAAAAATTAGAATTCTTTTTTTTTTTACAAAGTGTTACCATAGTACAACACTAGAACTGCTAGAGAGCAAGCAGAATGTCTCTATCCAACACAATACACAATATTATGGCTGCACTTACAATAACAAATCATATTAAGAAAACCTACACACTCTGTGTTGAGTTCATACAGTATAACCTTTTGGTCAATCCTAGTATCAGGAAGGCATTTGGCCCGGTCTGCTTCAAGAGTTTCTGAAAGCGATGTGGATATGACTAGAGCTGCAATGAACCTCCAGCAGAGACTCACCAGTGTCATAAAACAACTGCTCATTCAGTTTTACCAAAGCCAGGTTATGAGGAGCACTTCCTTCCTTCCCATTGTGTCTGCATCCCCAGCATAACTGGTGCCCATGTTCGATGGTACTAGAAAATAATACACCACCAATGCATTTTAGAATAAATAAAACAAAAGATTTCAATAAACGCAAAGATCCTAATGGATGTGACTTGTGTAAAGTCATGACATTACCAATGTTCAAACTTCTCCAGATGCCTGGTTTCAGACCACGTACAGGTTTAGTGTAGGGCTCCTTCACCATTATGCCCTCAACCCTTCATTTTATCCATGCTTATCTGTTAAGTACAAGCACTTTCTATTGCAACATGACTTTAAATTACACATAAAAAAAAGTAAATCAAAATTCCAAGGGCTTCCTTTGAAGATTTTTCAGAGAAGTAAAGTTTTTTCATCATTCTACTATCATACTTTGAGCTCTAGTACGTTTTGGACAAATGTAAGCTCTCTTTTTATCTGCACTGGCAAAAGAAAATGTTCTTTACCCCTTCACAAAATGCTGAAACTTCCAAACAAGACAGGATTCATACTAGATAGGAGGCCAACCCATCGTGAGACACAACACACAGAGCAGAGCAGCCAATCAGCCTCAACCACAAGCCTTTGGACAGTGGCAGGAAACCCGAGCACCCAAAGGAAATCCACTCAAACACCCGGGCAGCTTGTCCACTCTGTGGCCAACCCAGGGTTCGAACCTAGGCCCTTCAGTAACCACTGCACCACCATGTGGCCTGTGTTTGATAAATTGACAGCTGCAAATGACTTAATCTGTTGTTGTTTAGGATGACTGTCATGGTACCTGACTTCCTCCAGGTTTGGAATATAATTATAGACAACTTCATTAGCCTAGAAGTTATGAGGCCTCATTTGTAGGAATATTTGGACTAAGACTCAGATATTGGTGTCGTATAATATTCTATTTGGTTTTAACCACTAGAGTAAAAACGCAGTGTTGCTGCTAGTAATATGTTTGAGTGTAGAATGGCCACAACAAATAAAATTTTTAAATCAATCAACAAAACAAAAGCATCATCCCAAATTACCCTGAACCATGATGCTGACTGACGACTAAATCACTGATTAAGCAATCGTGTTCAGAAAACAGGCGATGGTTTACTTCAAAATCCTTCTGGATCTGATGTTACCATTGGCTGCCTGGTAACCAATCAGAAGCCTGTTAAACTAATCTCTGCATGCTCTGCTCACGATGCAACCATGATCTTTGATCATTACAAATAATATAATTGTGCAAAACCATCTTACGATATCTCAATAGTGTCTCACATCATCTCAAAGTTATAAACATCTCAGTAAGTCTTGAAAAGAGTCTTGGTCTTGGATGTGGTATAAGATTAAGTTCTTGACCTCTTTAGACTTGACTAGCCTTGGTCATGGACTCATCTTGGACTCAAGTTGTCTTGACTACACCGCCACTCATTTTTATAACACAAATCAGTTCAAATATGTTAAACTCTGTATTGTTTTTGCAGCCTCTGTCACTAGTCTATCCTTACTCAGCTTGACAGATACAATGTTCCTGTCTTATTCAAGCAATGTCAGTGACAGTGATGGTTTCCACCCACTTAAACTAATAAGAAAAGAAGACGAGATGTTGCAAGTTTAGCAGCTAGAGATGTAAGGACATCTTTATGCTTCTGAAAACAGTTTTTACATGTATTCATTTAACTACATCTATAGGGACAAAAAGAACAGATCGGCTAAGATTCAAACCAATTCAAACAGCCCTTCAAACCAATAGTGTTAGGCTCAATGCTTGTAAAAACATCTCTCTAATATTTGTGATGTTGTTCCAGAAGGGAACAGACACTGGATTCTGATTTTACTGCTGTCGGCTGTAATATATTGTTATAGTTTCAGGTCCCTTGCTCTAAAATACCAGACAGTCATTGATTTTCACTGGGAATAGCTTGCAACCAAAAGCATTGGATGTGGTATTATAAATGAATGAAAGCTGGAACATTGAAAAACAAGTCTTGATTTCAGACAAATTTCAACTTGATCCATGGACTGAAATAGGTCAAATTAGGAGAGTAAAATGTGATGACATTGAGAATCTCACTGAACATGTTGTTTGCAATTAAAAAGTCAAAGAATTTGGCAGATTTTAGTAAAACTGTTCACAAGCTGTTGAGAAATGAAATAAATTGGGTTCTATCAACCACTGAAACATTTATTCAACACCTTTATTCAAGTATTTTCTGTATTTGAACCTAACCAGACCTGAGGAGCTGAGATGTTTCAAGCCTGTTGATATTCAGATGACACATGGCAGACATTGTTACAGAATGCTGTATTTTGAAGATGGTATTTGGCACTAGAAAAGACTGGTAAACTGTGAACCTGGTTATGGTTGAATTAAATGCTTGACTGTACTTTTGGATATATGTGATCAACTGTATAGAATTTAAATAATAATGAATGTCTGTAGATAGATAATACTGTCATTTTACCCATTTTAACAGCAAATATTGGGCATTAATATGCTAATATTCTGGATACAGAATGCTGTTTGATTGCTTAACTTCAATGCATTCATAAGAGAGGAATGCAGCTCACCAATGCTTTAAATATAACATCAATGCTGGAAATGTGTTGTTCTGTTTTGACACAATGTGCTTTTTCTACAAATTACAATTTTACCCCAAACCACCTTATGAACCCATTCATTTTAGACTTGAAAATGCTGTGTTGTAACAAAAACGTATAAAGTTTACTGCATAACACGTGCTCTATAGTGCAAATCTTACTGTCTTTCCTTGGATCACTTTGGTAGATACTGGTTACCTGGAACTCTTCATAAGACCTGCTGTTCTGGACAGATAATCTAGCAATTACAATAAGGCCCTTGTCAAAGCGGCTCCTGCTCCTGCTTCCAGCACATCAACTTCAAGAACAGACTGTTTACTTGCTGCCATTATACTCAATGTTATTCACTTTATGGTTTTAATATTGTGGCTGATCAGTGTGTGTGAAACACTAAGCTGCAACAATAGCTGTTTTTTGTGATGTCACATTTATCTCTCTCGTTTTCAGTTTAGCACCATTTGCCCAAAGTTGTAAGGGGGGTTTTAAGGAGTGTTTTAGGCAGCCAATTTACATTTCAGTGTTGGAAGCACAGAAACAAACACAGGCTGTTTAATTGAGCATCTGAAGGAGAGAAATGTCACCGGAGCTGAAATAAAACTCTGCAGAAGCAAACAAATAAAGAATCAGTGAATCACTTTGACAGACATTATTGTAGACATTTAGCCGATCAATTCAAGTGCTTGTTAATAAACAATTTTCTGTTATATTCTGTAGAATCTGTAGAAAGTATATTTTTGTTATATTTGTGTTATTTTACAATTTACTTAGCTTCTCAATGATTGGCCAGTAAAGGAAGCTGCTTAATTACACCATCTCTATATCTATATCCATATGTGACCTTCCAGTGTCTTTCCAGCCCACATTAGTAGTTTGTAGCATGTTGTGTATGGGTGTGAATCCTCTTTATAATCTGCACAGTCCAAGGGCATCCTGTCCACTGCAGTACTGCACCATGTCTTTTATCTTAAAGCAATAAATAAAGGTATTTGCAGTGAAGCATACAGAATAAAGCTTTTGCTTGTCTGAAAAAAGCATATGCATCTTAGTGGCTTATCTCAATAATTTAGGCAAAATATTATTTTCAAAAATACAATTATTTGCCATTTTAATGCCATCACCCATATGTAAAAACCTAATATATTATGACATAATTATATCATAGATTACACTATGCATAGCCATTATGATGATGATTGTCATTATGAAGGTGACAGTGATGATGTAAACTTTCTATTCTAGATCGAATGCTAAAAATGTTTTCTGATTTTAAGCACTGACTTTATGTGAACTCTTTTAATCAAATACAAAGTGGAAAATCACAATAACTGCTGGACTTTCATTGGATCGATAGTATTTCAACAGAAATTGATCAGAGCGATGTAATCAGCTAAAGCCACTCAGGTAGAGATCATTATCTGAGCTTTCTCAGGTGTAACTGGGCTGTTATGTCTGTAGGCAAGGACAAGGACAAGATACTCAAAGTGGACTTGCCATCATTGTAACAAATTTTAAAAAGCCAATATGAAGAAAAACAGACTTTTCACATTTTATTTGATCAATTTAAAAGCTTGATGTTGAATATACTATACAGAGGGTCCTCGATTTACAGCATACTCAATTTAGAATTTGTGGTTACGTACTGGCTTTAAAAAAGTGCATATTTGTCATATACTGTAGTACAATGCAGTTGTATGCCTACTAAATGCTTTACAGTAATAGCGAGCACCACCTGCTAATTCACTTAGCGCTGTTTTTCACTGTGTTTGCTGTGATGTTTATGTTTTATTCACCGTTAGTGTTGAATAAGAGTTCATGTGTGTTGGTGGGTGAGATGGGGGGTTAATAGT
>JBBIGC010000131.1:16905494-16928464 GCA_037576955.1 Lepidarchus adonis
AGTCTCTGCTATTTATGTTGGCCTTTCTCCTACTCAGTGTGGATTCATGTTTTTTGTCTTGAACACAGGCAGGGTGTATTCTTGTTTGGATTACTTTCACCTTTATTTTATAATAAATGTTTTTTGCATTAGACTTGCAATTGTCCCGATCCAGTGACCTGAATCATGACAGCTTATTTTTTATCTCTGTAAAGCTCACTGATTCACCTATGTGGATGATAATGTGCTATATAAATTAACTTGCCTTGCCTTGTATGTACAGCAATCTGCCACATTAAACATAACATTACTTATATAAATATAAATATTATTTACTTGGGCTGTCAGTGGGTTTAATGTTGTGGCTGACAGGTGTAGGTCAGTTTTATTCTTGGCAAAAGTGTAGTAGTGTTATTGTTTGTTTCTTTATCTAATGAAGCTGCTGTGATGCCAAACAAATTTCAGACAAATCTGAAAAGAAAGACTGTATCATATTGTTAATGCCTGTCTTGAAAAAGTGTAACCAGAAGTAGCAAGATGTATTCTTCTGTCACCTTAATCTACCCAACCAATCAAATAGCTCTTAACTGCGACCAATAGACTTGTGCTGATATATGAGGCCATAACGGCTTAAAATATATGTAAGAGGGGAATTGAACAGGACAGCTTGTGCAGATGGAGTGACACACATAGTCATAACTGGGGCCCGGACAGTTCATTTTCTCCACAAAATGTCTCGTTCCTCTATTCATCTCTGACACATAAATTGCGTTTTGAGCTAGGACCTCCAGAGGCTGGGTCTTAAGCTCTCTCGCCCACTCTCAGATGTTAAATGACCTTTGAAACAATTTGATTATGATGTTCTGCTGACAGGCCGAGATTTGTCATGTGAGAGGAGACAGTAATGCATCCGTGCCAGAGAGTGGGGGACTACGAGGAGGGGGTTCACCAAGATTTTTTTGTTGAGAGACAGTAAGAAAAGGGGAGCAGGCAAGGACACAGAGAGAGAGAGAGAGAGAAAGAAAGAAAGAAAGAGAAAGAAAGAGAAAGAAAGAAAAAGAAAGAGTTTGAGAAAAAACCCAAACGTACATGGCCTTGTGTGACAAAGTGATTGCCCCTTAAATCTAATAACTGTTTGTTTTGGCCCTTAGAAGCAACAACTGCAATCAAGTGTTAGCGATAACTTGCACAGAGTCTTCTACAGCGCTGTGGAGGATTTATGTCCCACTCATCTTTACAGTTTTGTTGTAGTTCAGCCACATTTCGAGCATGAACCACCTTTTTAAGGTCATGCCACAGCATCTCAATAGGATTCAGGTCAGAACTTTGACTTGACCCCTCCAAAGTCACTTTGTTTTTCTTCAGCCAATCAGAGGTAGGCTTGCTGGGGAGTTTTGGATCATTGTCCTGCTGCAAACCCAAGTTCGTTTCAGGTTGAGGTCATGAACAGATGAACGGATATTCTCCTTCAGGAGTTTTTGGTAGACAGCAGAATCCATGGTTCCATGTATCACAGGAAGTCTTCCAGTCTCCAGACCATCACACTACCACCACTATATTTTACTTTTGGTATGATGTTCTTTTTCTCAAATGCAGTGTTACTTCCACGCCAGATGTAATGGGACACACACACTCCTGTTTCCCGCTTCACCACTGTTCCATGTTTTTCGCCATTTGTGGATAATGGCTCTCACTGTAGTTCACTGGAGCACAATGCTTTAGAAATGGCTTTATAACCTCATTTATTCCTGAACTTCTTTGGATCGCTGCATGATTTCTAGCTTTTGAGGATCTCTAGGTCTACTTCACTTTGTCAGGCAGGTTTTATTTAAGTGATTTTATTGAAGTGGTGTGGCAGTAATCAGACCTGATTGGCTAGAGATATTGAACTCAGGTGTGATGAATCACTGTTATGTTTTAACAGGGGAGTAATCACTTCACCACTCAGCCATGTAGGTTTGGATTTTTTTCTCTTAATAATAAAATCCATTACTTAAAAATTCATTTTGTTTTTATTTGTGTTGTTTTTGATTCATTTAAATTTGTTTGATGATCTGAAACATTTAAGTGTGACAAACATGGCTATGAGAAAAAAAGAAAGAAAGAGAAACAAACAACAAACAAGAAAGAAAGAAAGGGGAGTTTGTGTGTAGAGAATTAGAAGGAGACAGAAGAGAAAGTAAGCAAGAAGAAAGAGAGAGGGGGAGCTTGGGAGAGCTTGGGAGGAACAAAGTGACAAAGAGAGAGAGAGAAAAAAGAAAGAGATGGAGAGGGTGAGAAAAAGAATAAATTATGAATGACAATGAATGAAAAATAAATAAAATAAAAGAGGCAAAAGAAGGAAGACGGCAGAAAGAAGAGAGAAAATATGTAGCCGAGAGAGAGCAAAAGAGAGTGAGAGAGGGATAAAGAGAGGAAAGATGTGGATTAGGCTGGTAGACTGATCATTAATCAGTACTCTGGATAAAGCTGGATCTACTGTACACGCCACCACTCATACTAATGAACCAATGTGTGAAATGTGCTTAAAGTCAATGACAACACATGGCAACAGTGAAAGGCTGCATGTTAATGTTTTCTGATCTACTGTTTTAAATATAATAAAGGAATAAAATTATGCTTAACCCTGGAGAGTGTTTAAGGTATACATTTCAATATGATTAATTTGATTTAATAAATATTGAATAAATATGCAATAAAGATGCAAAATATTTTATAATTTATATTCATTTTGTATACTTAATCTTATTAAATTAGTTACAATAATGCTAGGTCGGCCAAGCAGCATAATACTTGAGTCTTGCTCTACAACATTGACATAACTCTGCAATAATTGTTGTCATGCTGTCATGTTACCTTGCTCAAGGGTTCCTCCCTGGGCTGAGACTTGAACCTGCGACCTTCTGAAAATGTTTTACAGTGAAGTACATTTAACCCATCTACACCTGGAGCAGTAGGAAGCCATCATCATCAACTGGGGAACAGTCACAAGGGTAAGGTCCTAACCAGTAGATCACCACAGCATCTCAACATCTATCATGACATGCTTATGGAATGGTTATGTCAGTCTTTTCAACTGCTCCAAACATCTGCATCTGGTTTTTGTCTGCTACTTAAAAAGAGCAGTGGTTGCCTAGTGATTAAGACCCAGCCTTGTGCTCAGAAGGTTGCTGGTTCAAGTCCCAGCCCAAGCAGCGTTGAGATACCCTTGAGTGAGGTATCTTACTGCTCCCTGGGTGCTGATGATAGCTGTCTGCTGCTCCACATGTGGATGGTTTAAATGCAGAGGTCACGTTTTACATTTGTGGTGTGTTTTTTTCACTGTAAAATCTTTTACTTCACCGGAAAATATAAGATGCTTGGTACGACTGAATGGCTCGCTGTTGAAGGCCAGCAGGCATAAAAGAGCTTTCAAATGTCAAATGAGGTCCAATCCACTGTGTTTAACACACACACCAAACGTAATAGACATACACACATGCAAAGATACATACACACACAGTCAAAGGACTGTATGGACATGATGGGCACTGCTGGCATTTGTTCAGAGCACAATGTAATTGTGTTGGAGGCAGGCGAGGTTTAAAGGCCAAACGTAACAGCATGGCTGATAGGAGACAGACAAAAGCTGAAGCTTCTCCGACAGGCCTCCTCCACCACATGCCATGTTTCTACTAGATAAATGTTACCAGGGAAACCACGGCTGCTTCCCAGGGGACGGGCACTATCAGACTGTCAATCAGGTGCAGAAAAATCGGGCTCTGGCACGACTCAGGTTCCAAAGCGATATTATTAGCTTTAGCCAGCTGCTGCATCCCAGAACGCTCTTGCCACCCTCGCTCCCTTGAAGGTTTAAGTCACAGGCATGGAAATCGAACAGGTACAAATTTCTCAAAACAGCTGCTTTGCCTGCGCCGTCCCCCAGCTGAAACCGAGCCCTGGCACAGGCATTGATTTTAGATAAGCATCTCGCAGGCATAACTTGGAGGAGTGTCACTTTGTGAGAAATACAAGCACAAGGCAGGTGCTTCTGATACAAAGCGGCTTCATGTGACTTGGCCTCTCCTGCTCTGTGTCATTGTAGACAGGCCCTGAAGAAGCTAAGAACTTAGTTTCAAACTAGTTCTGAAGGTTTGGATTGTGAGAAGGATATGAGGGGAAGCATTTATGTGAAATTCCAAACATTTTTTTGGAATTTGAGTTTGCATTCGGCTTAGTGGTTGTGACTTTGAATTCTGATCAAGGAAGGCTTGAGCAAGATACTGTCCTGCTACACTGTTTCCCAGGTGTTGATAGCAGAGGTCACATTTCTGTGGTGCACTTTCCCAGTGGTCCTAATTTCTTTCAGTTTTCAGGTAAAAATAGAATATATGCAGCACACAAATATGTAAGCGCAAACATGTTTGTACAAAATAATTGGTTCTAAATCTGATGATCTTGCTTTAAGAAAAAAAGATAATAATGAAGGAGACCCATTCTGTTTTATATTTGGGGTAATATTCTTGGAATATGAGATCACAATATTTAATTCTCTCTATTGAATTTGAGATTTCTTTCATTTCTTTTTTAGATTTTTGTTTATAAATTAGGTTTAATTTTTATCTTCACATCTTGGAAAATCGCCATTGTACCATACAACTGTGATCTATCGTTCTACCGCCCGTATCTGAAAGCCTGGAAGCTAATATCTGAAGAACCAATGTAAGATTCCAAAAGAAAAATAGTTTTTTTTAATGGAATATTTGTATTTCCCCATTTTTTGTTACCATGCTCCCCCCCTTTCAGCTGTCAGAACAAGTGAAGCAAGTCTAGCATTAAATCATCAATGAGAGCGGTAATTAATGCACCACTAATTAATACCAGCATTTAGATGAGCCTGTGGAGATTTGTGAACAATTCAGTCTTATTTATTTATTTATATATGTATGTATTTATTTATTTAATTATTTATTTGTCTTTTTTGATGCATAATCAATTACTTATTCATTCATAACAGGGTTCATACACAGCCTTTCTGTAGCTCTGAGATCAATAGCAACAGGATTATTTTACTTGGGAACCATCGATTATTTCTGACATTCTCTAATCCAAGCTGAATCATGCAGGCCACGCAGGCAAGAGCCTCTGGTCTGCTGGACTTGCCTATTATATGAACACACACACACACACATACAGAGAGAGAGTGAGAGATTCAACATTCACATCTTAATTATCTAAGTGCATGAAAAAAGCAGAAACTGCAAACTGTTTATTGCCCGGGAGGCTGTGAGTACATGCGCTGCTGTTATGTTCTAATAGTGCAAAGCTGGAGATCTGGACGAGTATCAAGATGATTTAGTTTAAGGGAAGGTTCTGGAGTTCATTTTCTTCCTCTTTCATCTTTCTCATAGAGAGGTCATTGAGGAGATACTGCTGTTTTAAATGCACCCATGTCAGTGTTGAGAGATGTCCTTCATAAAAGGGGTTTGAACATCTAAAGATAAATTCAGTCTTTCTTCATTAATCTGAACAATCTGATTAGACGTGAAACATGCTGCTTGTTCTGAAGATGCAACCGCTCTTTAGGTGACGCTTTTCTAGGCGCTGATCAGTCATCAAGGCTCCATTTGGAAAATTCTCCAGTGTAAACGGTATCTGAAAAAATAATCATCATTAATCTTGTATTAAACTGGGGGGGTTCACTCTGAGTTTTAGAAAAACGCTCTCAAGCACATAATTATGTCTTTAATTAGAAGAAAATTGAGCTCAGACTATGGGGTCCCGATCATGCACGAAACACACACACACACACACACACACACACACACACACACACACACACACACACACACACACACACACACACACATTTTTGGTAATGGGATTGCACTAAATACAAATCACTTGTAATTATCTTGGCTTTTCATCAGTCGCAGCCCTTTGTACTCGCCTTTGACCCTTAGAGACTAATTTTGTGCACATTATTTACATAAACAGAACTGAATGATATTTCAGTGTAGACAGAATTTCACTGTATGACTGTATTTATTGTAACGCCACACTGCTTGTTGATTGCCTAGTCTTTGTTGCGATTCCTTAGTCTGGTGCTTTGTTTTGTCACATGTCTTATCACACCTCGTTACCCCTTCACCTTGTTATGAATTCTCAGGTTCTCCAGGTGTTCCTTGTCATGTGTGTTGGTCTTCCTTTGCAGGTATTTTGTATTTATATGTTATATGTGCTTATGGGCTTGTATATCTTAGCATATGTATTACAACATGTTTAACTGCAGCTGTCTATCTATAATCTATCTCTTTTCTTCTATTCTCTCACTTGCTCTGAACCTGGAAGTCGCTCTGGATAAAAGCGTCAGCCAAATGAATAAATGTAAATAAATGTTGCTCTTTATCCCTCTATTTTCTTTCTCTCTCTTGCTCGCTATCAGCTATCCCTCTATTCTCTCTCCATTTCTCACTCTTTCTCTCATACTCTCTCTGTTTTATCTCTCACTTTCTCACTCTATCTCTCTTTCATGCTCTCTGTTTTCTCTCGCTCTTGCTCTCTCTCTTGTTCCTGAGAGAACGCTGACCTGGCAGCACTTGCTGATGCAATGTGTGTGTGTTTGTGTGTATGTGTGTATGTGTGTGTGTTCATGTGTGCGTGTGTGAATGTGAATGTACTGAGATGTCTGATCAATAGATTTCTTGCAAGGCTGCCCCTCAGATTTGGACTTCATAGAATTGCTTGTCAGGGAAAAAATCAATCATTTAAGCCCTGCTGAAAATGTGCAGAGGATTGATTAAGTAAGCAAAAAATGGCAAAATTCAGCACTATTACAGGTCATATATAGGATATCCTACAGTCAAGCTAGGCTCCAGCATGCCTAGTCAATCCATTATTAGGCCTTGAAATAACAGTGGTGTGGAACGGAATGGGGTAGTTGCTTGAGGCCTGATTTTAGTACTTTAGTAAAGTCACATCTGTGCTGTAGTAGAATAGTTTGGCAGCTAGAGTAGAGAGTTGAGTTTGCCAGAGAAATGGGAATACTCTGGTCACATGTTGCTTGATGTGCAAAAACACAGGTGTTACCTCATTACTGGCTAGAGTGACTATTACTGACTGTATAGAGCCTAAATGTACAGTCATGGCAAAAAGTTTTGAGAATAACATAAATATTGTTTTTTATACAAAGTTTGCTGCTTCAGTTTTTATAATGGCAATTTGCATAAACTCCTGAATGTTATGAAGAGTGATCAGACGAACTGCAATGTCTTTCTTTGCCATGAAATGAACTTAATCCCCCCCTCCCAAAAAAACCATTTCCACTGCATTTCAACCCTCCCACAAAAGGACCTGTTGAGGTTTTAGTAATCTTCTCATTAAAACAGGTGAGAGTGTTGATGAGCACAAGGCTGGAGATCATTCTGTCATGCTGCCTGAGCTAGAATAGCAGACTGGATGCTTTAAAAGGAGGATGATGCTTGAAATCATTGTTCTTCCTCTGTTAACCATGGTTACCTACATGGAAACATGTGAAGTCATCATTGCGTTGCATAAAAAGGACTTCACAGGCTGGATACTGCTGCTACTTAGATGGCACCTAAATCAACCTTTCATCGGGTCAACTACTTCAAGGAGAGAGGTTCAGTTGTTGTTAAGAAGGTTTCAAGGTGCCCAAGAAAGTCCAGCGAGTGACAGGACCTTCTCAGCAACTTCTTCTAAACATCCAAGAACAGTTTGGTGAAGAACAATGCCTTTTCCAGCAAGATGAAGCACCGTGCCATTAGGCCAAAGTGACAACTGAGTGGGTTGGGGCACAAAACATTGAAATTTTGAGTCTGTGGCCATGAAACTCCCCAGACATTAATTCAATTGAGAACTTGTTGTCAATCCTCAAGAGGTGAAGGGACAAACAAAAACCCACAAATTCTGACAAACTACAAGCATTGATTATGAAAGAATGGGTTACCATCAGTCAGGATTTGGCCCAGAAGTTGATTGACAGCATGCCAGGTCTGGAAAAAAAGAGAAGGCAAGGCAAGGCAAGTTTATTTATATAGCACATTATCATACACATGGTCATTCAATGTGCTTCACAAGGATAAAAGGAAAACACTGCAAATATTGGTGTTTTGCATAAACTGGACGTAATTGTCAATAAAAGTAACTCAAACTTAAGAAATGCTTGAAATTGTACTTCAATACACCACATAAACAACTGGCAAAAAGGCTGTATAGTAGCTTTAACAGTAAAAGGTGACGAGCCCAGCAGGTGAACCAGGGTGAAACTTTGTGCAATTGTATATGAAAGAATATTTTCAGCAGGGATTTTTTCAGATCAAACCAGTACTTCAGTACTTACTGGTTCTGTTCTGACCTCAAAGATGGGTATGGGACTGATCAGGGCTTTTTTAAATGAAAGGCATTGTCTTGAGCATGAACAAGTCTAATCCCAATCCTTTGTTGTACATCAGTCGTCAAACAGGTGATGTAAATAGAGCTTTGTGGCAGTATGCAGTTAAAATGTAACTAGTGTGAAAATATTATTAACTGGAAAATTATTAAGTAGCATTTAATAAAACCAATTGGAGACAAAACCTTAAAAGTAAACATTGAATAGAATACAGTGTGTTCAGTCAGGTAACTCAGCTGCACTGCACTGTAGCAACACACACTGGAGGACACTTTTAAATGGACAGAGAGACAGCAAAAGGCAAAAAAACATTACCTACAAGGTCATTATCACATGTGACTGTGACTTTTGGGGTTCTGATGTCTACCCAGTGTCAATATATAGCCTAATTGTGCACTGGATTAACGCCTTTAATTTAAAACATGCAATCTTGCATGTGCATCAGTTTCAAGATCTCATATAGCAGAGCATGTACAACAGACAATCAGGGAATGGTGGGCACTTGGCAAATAGACAAGAAACTGGTCCACATCATTTTGTGAGAGAATTTAATTGTCAAAGGAACCTGTGCAACCTGTTGATCCCCACAGTCTAACCACAAGCTCACTACTGACATGTGCTAACTAGCTAACACATTAACTGGGGTTAGAGCAATTCATATTAGCTTAAATGGTTGGGATACCTAAGTCTAATCCCTAAATCTTAAGCCTAACCCTTTTACCCTGAAAGAGTCTGCAGAATTTGCCAGCAGGGGCTTCTAAAGTAATGTACTTTATTAGTCTATAGGATATATATCTTATATAAAACAGATAAGCCAAATGTCAAACAATCCAACAGCAGCACATTAGGACATGAACCAAACACCTCCAACATCTTTGGGAAAATAATGTTAGTAAAGCTGACACTGAAAAACAAGAAAACCTGTATTCTTCAGGTTTATTGCAGCATTATCTTTGGTGCTCAAGATTTATTTATAGTGGTGGCTGAACTTTTACCAGAGCTTCTGGAGTCATGGTCCTTAAAAAGAAGTAAAACAACAAGAGGATAATTTTATAAAGCAGTCAGCCAACTCTGCTTTATTGATCATAGCACAGGCACAGCTGAAGAACAGACAATAAACGGGAGAAAATACTGATAATTTAAATGAATAATTCATTTGATAGGGGCTTGAGAAGACACAGAGCCCTAAAACTGACCCGGTAACGCCCCTGTTCAATAAACAGAGAGCTAAACAAGTTAATGCAGTGCGTCGACAAAGTCTTATGATCTGCTTCTTATTTCTTCGTCATGAGAGGCTGAATAAATAAATACATTCCTTTTTTTCTCCAAGCCATTCTTCAAGCAGCAGCGTGGATGATAATTGCTCGCTAAACCCAGATTTCACAGTGTATCGACCTGATTTAATTCCACGTTCAACATGGAAACAAGGCTGCACTTCCCGAAAGGCATCTGCAATACTGAATTTCTGCCCTCTCCCTCTCTCTTTTCCTCTCTCTCTCTCTCTCTCTCTCTCTCTCTCTCTCTCTCTCGCTCTCTCTCTCTGAGCCTGTGCCAATTCGCCCACTGTGTCCTATCTACTGGAACCTGCACCTCTGTTTACTGATACAGTACACCGCTCTCCTCTCTGCCTGCCTCCGGGCCCTTTCAGGCTCCTCTGCCTGCCTCCACTTTATCTCCGGCTTAAGCAGCCAGTAAATTGGGAGAAGTTGCTTTATCTGATTAAAAGAGTGTATCCCTAACAAGCACTGCAGGCTCTTTGACGGCGTTGCCTCTGATTTATGCGCTCAGGTCCAGAGAGAGTTGAGGCAGGAGGAGGAGGCACCAGCAACAATACAACTGTTAATGATGCTCGGCGGAGACGCGAAACCGAGCAATTAATGAACAGCGTCGCCACTACACGATGGAAAGTGTTAAAAGCAGATGAATCAATTAGCAACGCTGAAAGCGCCAGACTTGTCCACTGGGTCCAGTCCTGACCCTGTGTTGTCTTATGTGTATTAACATCACATAGCTGCTGCATCTGCCCAGTGCAACTTGTTGAAGATGTTTTTCTAGGATGCAGCATTGTTCACACTGTGTGTACATCATTTTCTTTGATTTTCAAGATATTCATATGTATGTATATAATATTTGGCGAAGTTTTAGCTTAACTTGAGAGATGTTGGCTCCTCATATGGTTCAGACACTATGATGCCATAGACAATCATTGTGCAATAGAAAGAATAATTGTGTTTTTTCTCTATCTAACCCATCTGTACAGCAAGACCTATTACCATGGTACCATGCCTGAGAGTTTCGAACCATATCTCTTACTAAAATAACTAAATAGAACAGACTTAGAGCCACTAGGAACGCGTGAGAGTTGTGTTGTTTTGTTGATGTTCTATATATAGCTGAGAGTCTATGGCTTTGCCAGGAACTCACCCAGTAATAAAACCTGATTCAGTTGCAAATGCCTCCATTGCAACGCTGGCTTCTAAAAATGGCAAATTTGATGTAAAGTTTGTAAGTAAGCATGACACATGTCAAGTTGGATGCTACTTGGCTCTGGTGGGGGAAATGTGAAAACTGGCAATGCAGAGCTTTTGAGCCTCAAGCTTGTTTGCTGAGTGAGTTCTGCCAGTAGTTGGGGATAGAAATGCTGAATGCTGATCTTCTGCAATTGCCAATAAAATACAGATGGTGAGTCTAATTCATTAACATCACATTCTTTATGTCAACATGGTTCATTAAAGCTGTAGTTGAATTGAAGTCGAGGGATTTATATTGATACTAAAATACAGATCACACGATCTTAAGATGATCACCAGATATTGAGCTGAATATTGATAGTTATATAAAACCTAACGTGCTTCTGTTGCTGTAACAAATGTTTTAAAAGTGCAAAATACAGCAAATAAAGGTGCAGACTACAAACTACTTTTCATTACTCATTTTATCTGTGATTTAAAAAAAAACAGAAACATTAAAACATACTGAATGCTCTGTAATGGCAGGTCAAACAGTTATCCAACTCTGTAATGTGAAAATGTATTTAATACTGTTATAAACATTCTGACACTCGACTGTTTAAAATGGTGAAAATCACAATTACCCTTTTAATATGCATCAGAACAATGCAAAATATCAAGATACTAGCTTTGACATTTCTTGCTGCTGCATCAAAAAGAACATTTGTGTTAAGGGCTTGTGAACAAAGACTATGAATCTATGTTGCCGCCTACTGATTTTTTTTTTCTTTCCCAGATGTCTTTATTGAATTTTTCACATTAAACATTAAACACACAACAAAACACAGAAATATTCCCACCCGTACCCCCCCCTCTCCTGGCTCAAATCCTCAGAATGAAAAGAAAAAGGAAAATAGAAGAACAATGATACAAGTACATCTGTTCTGACAATAGCACAGGCAGTGCATTCAAGTCCAATACAAAGTTTTAGAAAAGTTTGCCACATCCAAGAGAACATTTAAGCACCCTGTCTCAGTGAGTGTTTAACTTTTTCTAACTTAAGGAATTCCATAACGGCTTTAACCCACTGAGAAACAGAAGGAGGGTTGGAGGAGTAGAAGGCATCGCCAGGTCAGCAAAGGCAATGAACTCACTGTGTGTTGAACTCAGCCAAGTCAATTCAACCGGTGTCCCAAAGATGGCAATGAACGGGCAGGGCAGCAAAGTTAAACCCATGACCGAGGACATAATAGTAAAATAACCAGCCCAAACATTATTCAAAAGAGCATAATAAAAAACAAACATACATGCCAAATGGCCGACTGAATTAGAACACATTTATCTTCCACATAAAGAATAAAAACCAGCAAGTTTAGCTTTAGAGTAATGAACACTATGTTTGACTTTAAACTGTGTCAGCGAGAGGCACAAGAGGTGACTCTACAGAATTGCCTACTACATTAGTCTACTAAATATATTTTTAATATACAAAATATAGTATTAAAATGATTTAATATGACTATTTTTAATGGCAATTTTTTGAGTATGTGAGTAACACCAGCAAATAACCAAATGCTGTAAATTGATATTTTGACCAACCTTAATAACCTTAATAACCTCTAATTATTTCCTAAAGAATAAATGATGAATTCACAGCTTAATTCAAAAACACATGATTAAATAATTCATAGCATTTTACAAAAAAACATTTTACTCATAGAATTCTACGCATATATCAAGTGGTCGATGTACTGGGAAATGCATATAAACTATTATCTTTTATAAAATATTTAAAACTTAAGAGACTTTTGATGGAGTATTGCCATGAAGTAATCATTAATTTAGCTGAACTAAGGGAAAAAGTGCTAAATCATATAACTCAATAAACTAACTAACCTAAAAGGTTAAAATGCTTTCTTTCCTGATTCAATCAGATTGCCTTTAAACTACCTCATCTCAACACCTAGGAGGACTATCGTGTCTGCAGCTTTTAACCGTTACCTGCTGGGTTGCTAATATGTTTCAGGCAGGCACCTCATGCAGCGCATTGCAGACCATTGTGTTACAAAATCAGTCAAACCTGACATTTCAATACTTTTGACAGTAATTTTGCCCACTATGCTCATAACATGCATTATGCATTTGTTCAGGTAATTATACACCTAAGAATAAAATACTAAACGGCGGCACTAAAAGTTTTCCCCTGTGGGGTTCATAAAGAATCTTTTAAAAATCTCATCCACATTTTTTTAAAAGTCTGAATTTACAAATACTACGGATAGTTTTCCTTAAGATATAAATAGCCAAGTATAATATTTGTTTAATCTGATTTTCTTGATGATGATGATGTTTTGGATGATATTTATTGAAACACTAGAACATTTTAAAGGGTTCACAAACTTTCAAGCACGACTGTAGTTTGGTAGTGTACATGTAACAGCATAATCAGAACAAAAAAATAACAACAATGCTCCGTTATTGCTACAGAAAGAAGAGCGTTATCAGATTACAAATGCTCGCTCTCTCTCTCCCTCTCTCTGCCTCTCTTTGAATATCTCTCTCTCTCACACACACTCGTTTCTGGGAGAATGCTGACCTGGCTGCACTTGCTGATGCAATGAGTGTGTGTGTGTGTGTGCACTGAGATCTCTCTCTCCTAATTCCATGCACGCTCTGCCTCAGATGAATGTGCCCCTCAGTGAAACTATGGATGACGAGAGCGACGTGGTGGGTTGGTGGAAAGGTCACAGCAAATGGTTCCCCTTGTCTGTTAACTCCGACCTAAGTGTGTAAAGCATTTGAGCTGGGTGGGTGTTGTACTCTGCCAGGTACACTGATAATAAACACTGCAAAGCAATGACGCATGTGTCAAATACCTTTTGATCCCAGAAGGACATTTTCAGTCTGTTAGGTGAATGCAATTGGGTTCAGGCTTCATTTTCATACCCAGGCCGACCTCCAACCCAGATAAATACAGCACACAGTTCACTTTAGAACCATGACTATCCATGGAAACGTAATGTCCTCCCCAAGGCCTTCCCTCCACCTCCTGCACACCAGTGAAAGCCTATCTGCAGTGCAACTGCACCTTTCTATATTTTTTTCCTTAGTCAAATGTTATGACATGTTGATAATCAGAGGGTCTGATAAATGGAAAAATGTCACAAAGAAAATGCTCTTCCTGCTCCTCCGTTTTTTTAGCTGTTTGAAGTAATTGGCCCAGAGGGGGATCCCTCAAGCCTCTCTAGAACTGCTCTTCCATGGTGGAAGGTCATTATCTCAGAGACTGGGGGTGACAGTAAGACACACACACACACATACACAGAAAAAAACACTTTAACTACTTGAACTTCTCATGACAGATGACTATTTATATACCAGCAAAGTTATCATTATCTGTAATTGTCATGACATAGAGTGCAGTGCAAAAGTTTGTATACCCTGGTCAAATGAAGCCCTAACCCAACAGTTTAACTTTTTTTATTGTACCCACTATTTATCCAGTTTGGGTCACAGGGAAGCCGGAGTCGATCCCAGGCAAAGGCAGAATTCACTCTGGACAGGAGGCCAACCCATCCCAGATGGACAGCCATTCACATGATCACACCTATGGGCAGTTTAGAGCAGCCAATCGACCTAAACCACAAGTTTTTGGACAGTGGGAGGAAACCGGTGCACCCAGAGGAAGTACGAGGAAGACAAGAAGAGATTGTAGACTCCACAAAGAAAGACACCTGTGGCCGACCCAGGGATCAAACCCTGGACCTTCTGGCCATAAACTAACTAAACAGTAACTATGACTTACAATTTACAGAGGTGTGCTCCGTGTAGAGACTGTGGACTTATTTCACTCTCTGGCCACAAATTTTTAATGCCATCACTGGAGGTCCACAAATCTCCTCACTATGAACTAAGACTAAGTCAGCTGCAGTTACAGCCTATGTGTTATTCATTTATGTTTTGCCTTTTGTTTCTAGAAGAGCCTGGCTTAAAAACTATTTTTAAGTCAATGATATTAACAAACATAATATGACTAAAATAATAACACAAAAAATGTCTTTATTGAGAACAACCATAAACCGTGGATATTGGTAGTTGCTAATGGATTAAGTATGTGAACCATTGAGTTAATGACCTCAATAAAGCTAATTGGAGTCAGGTGTTGGCATACCTGGAAGCTTGTTAAGAAAGTGAGTTTGGAGATGTGGAGCAGAGCTATTTTGATGAATACCCAAGTGTTGTGCACTTACTCCACACAAGAATAATATGCTTATGCGAGGCATGTCAAAAAGAGCTTTCCGAGGATCTTCAATGAAGAATTGTTTATTTCCATAAAGCTGGAAAGGGTTACAAGGTGTCCAGCTTGCAGTCATTGAGGGGAAGATGAATTGAATAATGCTTGTCCGTCAGCTGAAACTCTATAGAAGTTGGGTGATGTAATAAGACAATGACCCAAAACACCAGAGCAAGTTCTTAACAGAATGGATTCAGTAAAACAAAATTGCACTTTTGGAGAGGCCAAGTCAGAACCCTCTTCATATTCCAGTTCTGATTTCTTGTGAACAATGTGCAGGTCTGATCCACAGCTACAGGAAGTGCCTGGTTGAGATTTTTGCTGCCAAGGTCAACTAAGTATTCATTCCAAAGGTTCACATTCTTTTTCCACTAGAAATATTAGTTGCTTATGGTTGTTCTCAATAATGTCAGTTTTTTTTTGTTTTTATTCAATAATACATTCATGCAGAAAACGTTGGTGGCTTAGTGGCAGTAGTTGTTAGGACTTTGACTCTGGGATCAGAAGGTTGTAGGTTCAAGTCCCAGCTCAGGCATGACTGAGGTAACCCTCGCGCATGGTATAGTCTCCTCTTCCCTGCTCCCCGGGCGCTGCTGTTGATGGTACTTTCAAAAACATGAATTTCCTATATCAATATCTATCTATCCATTCATCTTATTTAGTGATTAGTATTTCCACACCTTAATGAGCCTATAATTCAGATGACCCAGTAACAAAGCACAGTGCTCCAAAATCGACTCTTTACCACAGGGTGTGATTGGGGTAATTTTCTAAAATGCCATTCATTCATTTTTCTCTGGACATGAACAGCTTGGACCTGGAGGCCTTTGGGCATGTCACTGCCTCCACAATGATGCATGACCTCAGAGGTCTCTGGCTACACAGTCATGTCATTAAGACACACTTGCTTTGCACAAACACACCCTTTGGGCTGCCCATTAAAAAAATACATAAGCAGTCACTGAAAACATCAGCAAAAGAAATCTACAAAAACATCTATCATCAGGAACGGAAAAGCTCAACTCAAATGGCCTCAAAAGGCGATGAAGAATTAATCTGTCTAGAGCAAGAAATCTATCCAAGAGGCAGAACAACATCCAGTCGATCATGCTGAATTAAAGGGTGGACAGACAAATGACAGATGTCACCTACGTGTCAAACGCACGCCTGAAGTGAGGAAAAACATAACCCGGCTAACGATGGGCCCCCTGCTGAGAGCAGATCTACCAGCCGAGAGCAAGGTCACTTACACTTCTTCAAACCAAAGGCCACAAGACATGAAGCACCAATCAACTACCACACTGTGACTACAGAGTCTTAGGGGACAACAGAGAGAAGGAGGTGCCATACACCCTAAAATGGTTCTTCAAGAGATTTTGGGTGAAGTTCAAGTTCAAGTTTATTGTGCAGGAAACAATGGAACATATTTTTTGAGCAATTAAATATTTGGACTTCTTAAAAAAAATTACACATCGACATAAATATTATTTTATTTTTATTTTTATTACATAATTAGTTGCAGTTTCATTTTCTTCTCGACATTTGTGAGACACGTACTTTTGCAAGACAGAATTGGTTTTGTTGGCTGTTTTGCTTATTTTCTACAAGACACATCCTCTAACAAACCTAAGAGTGGCATATTTTTGCCATTTTAAGGGAATAAACAGAAACTGCACATCAAAGTGCAGAAACGTGGTGCTTGTTATTCCAATTGAATAATGAACAGAACATGCAGCTCGAACATTTTGCTCATAGTTGTTCTACACCTGTTCGTTTTAAATCTGTACTTTTTTTAAAAAGATGGGAGAACTGATACACTATAGTTAGACTAATATCTCACCAAGGCACAGAGCGTGCTGTAGCCTCATAGCTCAGAAACACAGCCGCGGCGACATGGTTCCTGCGGGACTTGGCAATACTTTCAGGCCAGACGAAAAAATCTCAGTACTGTGCCACTCTTTCCCTTTACTGTCTGTTCTTGCCTCCCCTCCCAATGCCAAAAGTCACCCCCATTCCCTTTCTTCAGTATAAGCGTATTCCCCCCTGATCACCCGGGAGAGATCAGAGAGAGAGAGAGGAACTTTAATCGTGCGCTCATCCACCAGGGAGCTTTTCCCTCGCTGACCAAACTCTTTGTTCAAACACAACGTTTCCCTGCCATCTGAGCAAGATTACTGCTCGGCATACATACACACACATACACGCTCATACACACATGCTCAAGCCCAGGCGAAAGCCAGAAGAAAGCATCCGAAGGCACCAGCTGGCTTCTGCTCCTCTGGGGGGCCTTCAAACCAGACACCAAACTGCTAAAGACATATAGATCTATGAATCAGATCAACTTCTTGTTTTTTATTATTGTTATTCTTTAGATGAGCTGAATCACACTTATAAAACTTTTCCACTCCTTTTTGATCACTCTTCTAATAGTTAATGCTATAAAAACACTATGAAGAATCAATTGAAGAACCATTTGTACATGCAATGTACCAATGTAAAAAACCTTTTTAACTTCTATATAATATAATGGATCTATTCCATTTAAAGTGCCAATATTCTATATTTTATTTTTATTTCCTTTTCCCTGAAAGCACTTTTGGGTGGTTTATGAACTAAAAACTAAAAACTAAAATCTTTTTTTTTATTTTTAACACTTTTTTTATTACTCTGTCTAAATTTGTATCTAAGATCTAAAAATAATCTGAGATTAGTTTAAGATTCTCATCATTTATTTAAGCCACAACATATATTTCTGACCTGTAAAATAGTAGCTTAGGTTCAAATGCACTCTGTAATTAGCTGTTGTGTTTGATAACCCAGGAAGATGGATTCTTTTTGGAGCGAACTTTGCTTTCCATTGTGTGTTTTACTGAGACAGTATAAGCCTACTCTAAGCTGTGTTGTGATTACAGGCTGCAGTGTTTATTGTTTTTCCAAAGTAGACAATATTACAATTGTCCTTTCACATTATTTATAACCCGGGACATAGACTTAATATTGAGAAACAGACCATCTATTCACAAATTCCTATTTAGTCCAATGTGCCCTTTAAAACTGTATATTTAGACATTAAATTTAGTCCAGAGTAAACTTGGTATCAAAATTATACTGACAGTTTTCAATTTCCATAGACCTGTTTGGTTAGCTCCATGCAAAGCTACCGACTCTAACCTATGCTAGCAGTCTGCTTATTTCATCCTAGATAAATCATGATTCACAAAATCAAATTATGCCATAAAGCAACTTACCTGCAAATTCAGTAAATAAATGTAAATAATGCTATTGCACAAGAACTATAAATTTAGCATTTAGCATACTGATGCTAAATCATTTAGCATTTGGTTGCTAACAGTTAGAATACACATTACCCAGTTTGTTTATCTTTTAACATTCTTTAGGTTAAAACATGTTGGTCATCTTTAGCAGACCCTGGACGGTTACTGTGCAATTCTTTAATGGTCTAAAAACTGCAGTAATTTGGAAACTGTAAAAACAGACGGCAACAAACAGTGAGGACAGCTGAGAACATTTTTGTTGCCCCCCCCTGCTCACCCAGTACTCTACAAAGAACCAGGAAACAAGCAGGAAAATCACTACAGACTCCTCACACCCTGGTCACAACCTCTTCCAACTCCTCCTTTCCAGTAGATGTTACATGACCATGGACACTAAGACCATCAGGCAGAGAAGCAGTATCTTCCCTCAGGCCATCACTCTGTTAAACAGATGAACCGTTCCCAACACCTTCATGTTTAAGCTGTACATTGCCCATATATTATATATTTTGTACTATATTGTATATGTACTACTTTATACTGAATTATCTATTGTGTATTGCCCCTTTGTGTATTGTACTGTGTAGTCTATTATACTGTTCATTGTTTATTATAAGTATTATATGTTTTATACTGTGTATGTTGGATTGTATATTGTATTGTCTGTTTATTGAGTCTTGTATGATGTATATTGTGCACCATATATTTTATAAATAGGATTGTAGAATGTAGATTGTATATTGTATGCTGTATACTGTGTATTGTATTGCATAGTATATTATTGTTTGCACGAAAATTACTAGAGAGGCACCATTGGCCGGAACTAAATTCCTTGTGTTTATGAACATCTTTGGCAAACAAAAGGGATTCTAAATCTGATACTGATTTAAATTTTGATTCGGATTTAGATTAAGAGACATGCCCAACTGCTTTTTGATTATTTAAAAAATAAATTACTTCATCATCCTAAACTACAGATACCACTGACCTATTGTCGCTACAAGACAGACAGTCATGATCAGTGGCAAAACCAATTACAACTTCGACATGATTTTGTGTTTAGTAAGAAGAGCATTACAGTTCACCAGCCCAGGTTAATGTTTTTGTTACAGTTAATGTGACCACACTATGCAAAAGTTAATGGGTTTAGCTAGAACTTAATGTCTGAGATATGAGCTTCATGTAGGATCTTGTAACTAAAAATGAAAAATGATGAATATCAACAAAATTTTTGCTGTATACACCCAGCAGCCACAACTTTAAGTCCACCTGCCTATTATTGTGTAGGTTCCCTTCATGCTGCTGAAACAGCTCTGACGGTGGTGTGTTCTGTCTGCTATCAGAGCAAGTATTAACATTTTGTACAATAGGAGCTCCTCAAAGAGATCAAACCAGACAAGCTAGCCTTACAGCAATGATCCTTGGGCACCTATGACCCATTCTCTGATTCACTACTTGTCCTTTCTTGGATGACGTTTGGTAGGTACTAATTACTGGAGACCTGAAACACTAAAAGAACTGCTGTTAAATACTCAAGACTTCACAGTTTGTCAAAGTGGCTCAAATCCATTTGAATCACATCAACTTTAGGAACTGGCTGTTCACCTGCTGCCTAATATATTCACTAATTATTCAACCCATGCCATAATTCTACAGGGGGTCCTTGTTCTTAACTTCACTGTACGTACTGCCTCCTCAGCTATTGTAATGGGGGTAAATACATGAAGGGAAATCTGTACTGCAGCTTTTCATGGTGAGAGGTGGGGTTGGTGAGATAACAGGGGGCTAGCTAATGGGGTTGGACTGTAGAATAAAATGCTCATAAAGGGCAAAACAGAATCTCAGCTGGGTGAGCGTCTCCCTCTGGTGGATTGACATAGGAATGGCCCAAGGGCATTACATACGTAGGTGCTTATTTAAGTCGAGGATCCCCTGTAATAACTAAGGGGTCAATCCTTCACAACAAGTTAAATAAATGGCCTAAATCATTCAGCCTCTGATTGATTTAAATGTCGAGGTGTCCGAATTACAATCTAAGCACTGAGGGTTTGAAAGAAAATTAAAAATTTGGCAAAATTACAGCAGTACCTCTGACATTAATGAAGGTTAAGCTCCCTAAAGCGGCATTTTGTATAGTCTTGTATTAAGATTGAGAATACTTAATTACTTAAATTCTGAATCTGTGTCCCAGGGTGGTGCACTACTTTTTGTTTAGCTGTCTAAAAAAGTCTTTGCTCTGTTTTTTTCTCTGGTCCTGAAAATGCAACAGGATAAAAAGAACAATTAGCCAGAGTAAGATTGCATGATTGTAATAAGAGTTAAGTCAGATTGGGAGCGCTTTCTAAGCAGTATAGACTGAAATTGGGGAGTAGAACAATAGGAGTCATTACGAGTGTTGTTGTTGGTGGTGGTGGGGGGTATTTCTTATGTCTTGTTTGTAAAAGGTTGGGTTTTCCAGGCTTAGCAGAACGTGGAATGTGGGAAATAAAGGAAACTTTACAGTGCAGCAATGCGATGACTACAAACCGCACTGACAGTTGTCAGGGAGCAAAGGAGATAAATGGAGAATGAAGAAAACCATAACCACAGAATTCTGAATTATTTAGCAGCAAATTCGCTGCTAAAGATCTGACTTTTCTTCTTCTTAAGGATGAACTGAACCGACAAATCATTGTAGTACCACTCTTTTACAAGTTTCCAAGGAAGTTATGAATAATTTCCCACTCAAGCATTTTTTTAAAAAGGATCCTTTCTTTTTTGCCATTTCTCCTCTACTTCACCCTTTATGAGTTTACTTCTAAAACATAAAGGATTCAAGATGTGTTGGTTATCTATCTAACTGAATGTCCATGCTTTAAATGAATTTTATCTGTCTGGGTCTTTATCTTTTCACTATTCAAATTCTGCCACAGTAGCAAGTTATGAAAATGGGTTTTTATGAGGTGGCAAAAATGTGGTTTGCAGTGTATTAAGTGCTCCATGTAATGATAAAAATGAAAGGGCCTATTGAAGGTAATTTTGCCATAGTGTATGACTAGACGTCAATTACCTCTTTATGACTGTTTTACCAGAAGAAAGTCTATCATTATAAAAAGAAATCAAGAAAAACAGCATTGTTTCTGAACACAGCACGTCATATGGCAGCTGTCAGCGACTGTTCCATCAAGAAAAGGATCAAAAGGAAATCACGAGCTACACTGTTGTAGAATTCATTCATCACAGTTACACAGCACAGCGCAGACACATACAAGCAACATCATTCTCAAAATAGAAAGTTTGTGGGGTTTTATACAGCAACACGAAGGATTGTGCCAAAAGGGCATATGTGGTTCGATGACATAGACAAACTATTTTTGCTTCTATAAAGAACCTCTTAGTGAATGATGGTGACTCACATGATTTTAGAGCGTGAAGATTGTTTTAAGAAACAACAATGAATTAATTTAATGTAAAGGTTAAATATAGAACCATAATAAATGTCCTTGTGTATGGAAACACAAGTCAAGTCGGCTATTGTCATTTCGAACAAATACAGTCCAGTACACAGTGAAACTAAACAACGTTCCTCCAAGACCGAGGTGCTACATACATGCAAACACAACATAACAAATTAACAACACAAGGTAAATTAATAGAACTTTATAAGTTAATCTAAAACTATCTATTTCTATATAAAAGAGACAACAACAGACAAGACAACAAAGTGCAAATCAGAATCAGAAAAACTTTATTGTCCCTAAGGAAATTGCTTATGTAGCGACTGCAATATAGAGACAGTGACAAAAAATAAACATACATCTTATACTAATAAAAATACAAAGGTAACAGATATAAAAGTACTAAAGATACAAGTTAAAAATTACAAAAGTTATAAGAAGTACAATGGTAACAAAAAAAAACTACAATGTAAATTGTGGTTTTTAAATGAAAAGTAAGATGAGATGAATAGCATAAATTATAGTAAAGAAGCAGTAAATTGCAGTGATTGCACTTTGTGTTGGCTGCACTAGCTGCCACACAGTCAGAGTGAATGTGGGTAACATTCATGCACTGAACACTTTAGTTTGATTTAATTTCTTTACATTTAACATAATTTAAAGTTTGTTTCAAAGATAAATCGACACATTTGGTTTCATTTAATGTAGTTTATTTTGTATTTAAGTTGACAGTACATTTGTTCTATTTGTAGCGCGCACATTTAGTTCTCTTTTGTACAGTTACACTAAACATTGATTTTTTGAGTTTACCAGTGCTAAAGCTGCCGCTGTCCTTTGCTGCTGCTGGAGGGACATCGTTCCGTGCTTGGACAAAGGATGAGTCCCTGGAAGCAAGATGGCTATATCCAGGTAGTTTCTAATTGGATTGTACCATTGTCTGCTCCCTGGGAGGGGACTTGATCTGTGTTTGGGATTTCTGTTAATTAATGTAGATTCTGTTAATATTCGGATTAAGTATGTTAGTTAATTAGTTTCTTATTTGCCACTGATGGATCAACTATTATGATTTGTAACTTTGATGTTTGTTTGTGAAGTGTTTGTTTCTTGTTTCCCCTGTGTGTCTCAAATGGTCTGATCAGCCAT
>JBBIGC010000131.1:16928564-16948779 GCA_037576955.1 Lepidarchus adonis
TTAGAAAAATAAAAAAAATCCCTTATATTGGAAAAACTACCTGTGTTTCCTCTTGCCTGCCTGCTCGGTCCCTTACACACTCATACTGTATATTGCACTTTGAGGTGGTGGTGAGTTTGGTGATGTGCATCATGTAATAATGTAATATTGTAATGTTTTATTGCTGTAATGCTCTGTGTTATGAGAGAGTTATTGTATGGATAGGTGACAACGGGAGGAGTTAAAGAGAAAAATGTCCAAACAAAAAGCTACGATACAACGTAATACGACAATGTAACATGTTACAGTACAGTTTTTTTGTTTGTTTTCTTCCTTGATGGGGTAAGAATTGAAGTAGTAAGAGGAGAAATAGTAAACATTGACAATCTGAAGTGGTGAGTAGTGTGCAAATAGCAAGTAAAAATATAATATAAAATATTGTGCAATATATTGGACAATACCAACACACTTGGCAAAATAAAGTGATTCTGATTCTGACATGCAATAGAACCATTTACTGTAATTTACTCTAATTTTATTTATTAATGTTCCCTAAATATCAAAGATTGTTTATTGCAGTGATCAACAAACCTTGTCCCAAAGCCCCTTTCCGTTTTCATGTTTTCCCTGCACCCAACACACCTGATTAACCAGCTAATTAATGAGCCTTTCCTGGGCTGAAGTGGGTGCGCTGGAGGAGGAAAACACTAATATGACCAGGAGAACCATGTTTTGGAACCCAGAAGTGGTTCTTATGCGGCACTAAGGTTAAAAACACCATATCTATTTTTTATAATGTACAGATAGGTCCATCACACTCCAAACTCATTCCAACTTTAGTACTCTGAAGATCAAGACCAAGACATTATCATACATGGCAGTTCTCTAATCCTACTTTTCAGTGGTTTGAAAGGTTTATGACAAAAACTTGGTGCACAACTGTCTAAGCACTGGCCCCATTATGACCAAATCACCCTTCGCTGGGGCCTCCTGCTCACCTCCTGCTCACCTCTCCTAGATTAGTACAACTACAATGGACCACCTCTGTACTTTCTGCTTTATATGCATATGCTGGATCTGTTACTCCTTCCTCTGTCGACCAGAGAAGAATTGGTTCCCCCAAAGGTTTCCTCCTCCAGCTTTGGGAGTGTTTCTTTACCTACGTAGGAGCTCAGACCCAGAATTTGTAAAACTGCTTTGTGTCAGTTGTAAAAAATTCTATACAAATAAAATTGACTTGACTTGTCTAGACCCAATCATCAGGAGATTGCGATCTCAATTCCCAGTGCTGCTGTAGCCCCTATGGTATTGTAGTCATGAGAGTACATTTAGATTTGGCCCTCCCTCATGGCCCATTATTCAGTGCCATGCAGAGTTGAAAACTGCTGCTAACCTCCAAGCATTTTGAGCTGTCTAGCGACATCGCATTGGCAGCAGTTTGAGGGGATGTGGTGGATGGCTTTACTAGAGGAACTATGAGCTGACCTTCACCTTCCCAGTGTTGGTAGTATTCTGGGATTCGGGGATTGCAGGTAAGTGAGTGGAATTGGTTTAAACAACATTGGGGAGAAAATTGGGGGGGGGGATGACAAAAAATACAAAAGGAGCTGGATTACAGCGATACTCCATGGCATTTGTTTGCTTTTAAGACCAAACAAATAGTATTTTTGGTGAACAGTATGGCCTTTTCTCCACAGCACAATCAAAAACAAGAAAGGGCCTTTCAGCATACTAAAGAGACCATTGTGTAACCACAATTACTTGATTTCCTTTTTTGTCCTGCACTCACACAATCTCCAATTGCACATGCTCATGTGTAGAATCAAAGCTTATATTTATCTTTTTGAAAAATGGGCAAAAATCCTTGTTTTGTGGAGGTTAGCATATACTAGCAGGTGCTAGCACACAAGTGGTCATGTTGTAGAGTGACCAATTCTGGTCCTCGTTTGGCAGTTCTTATCTTTAAACTTTACACCCCACTAAACCTGTTAATGAACAGGTGAGCTGAACCAGGTGTGTTTGATCAAGGAAATCACCCAACTGTGCTGAACACCGGTCCTCCAGGATGGAGCTGGGCACCCATCATAGCTCTTGTTGGCTTTATCTTTACCTGGAAGTATGAAGAATTTGACCTCATACCTTCAAGCTGGCCAAGCGTTCTTGTGCTCTCTAGCATGTTGTTCAATCAGTTATTGAAGATGGATTCTCGTCCTACATTTGTTGTGCTTAGGTGTCCCATAGTCTGAGACTGGGATCCAGACCTTCTAAAGACCTATTGGTAAATAGTGTATGGGATAAAGAGGCTGAAAGATGGTCATGTAAAAACTAAATCTGATGGTTTCAGCCTGTTATTCACACAGTTATTATAAAACATGCCAGAGAAAATACAAATACAAGACAATATGTAATGTAATTAAAACTAGCAAAGGTCATAAAAAATCTCTTGCTCTGGATCTTGATCACAGATTATGGATAATGATTATATTGTGTTTATGCAAATTTTAACTGTATAGACTGAGAATGGAACATTTTGTAACAGAAATGTTTTGAGATATCTTGATTTTCCACGACACTTGACCTTTTAAGACCAAACTCTGTTCATGGTGTTGTTTATCAAACATTTTATATGTCTCCAAGATCCATAAGAAGTCTATTTTTAAGGGTTTTAAGACCTTAAACCCATAAATTATCATAAACATTATGCTTCATCCTTTAATCGTATGCATGCAGGCTGTTTGGCTAGTTTAAGAGACGTCCATGGTGCTGTCCATTCAGCTGCTGAAGATGTTCTGCTATGCAAGCTTGTGCAATGGCCTACGAGCAGCATTTCGGCTTACACTCGATCACAGCTGATAGAACTGCTTGTGCAGAGGACAATCACTGCAGATTCAGTGTGAGCAATGGTATTTAGCTAGTAAAGCCTCCATCAATTATGCATATGCTACAGCACTGTTGTATTAGCAGATAATTGAATGTGTTTATTGCACTTACAAATTATTTACTGGTGAAAGGCCTCACAGAACATGCCGGCTGTGAGCGAATGTTCGTAAACAAATAGCTACAGTGCGGATGTGTTGGTTTATTCTTTTATTTTGTGTTTATTTAGATGCTGATCCACATTGCAGCATACTGCCTGATATAAAATTAATAAGCTCAAACTTTTTCCTCTTGGTAAATAACTGTGGTGCACTCAATCTGAACCTGCATTAGTCTTGAGCTTGAGCACAATGAATGCTTTTTATTGCATGGGCAGCCTACGAAGAGCTTTATGAGTTTAAGTGAACCAGCTGGGTAACACAATCAATTATTAATGTCTGCCCAACGGTACTTGAGGTCAGAACATAACTTAATGCTATAGGGAAAAGCATTTCGGCGAATAGGCATTCGAAAAGATTTCAGAATGAATGGTGAGAAAGTGTCTAAATGACTCTACAAAAGAGTCATCAGCTCTGGGTCATATTCAGGGCTCCGTCTCAGGAACAAGCATCATCCGGCAGAGTGTTTTGTAACCAGTTCAGTCATACAAGGTAATGGCACTGAACATTCAAACAGCAGTGTGCTTTCAATTTGCAAAATTCAGTAAAATATAATGTATTCATATTTCATGCTACTACAGAATGTCTAGATAACACAGCACTGCATTTTCAGTAACAATGAATATAGCATCAGCCAGTACAGACTCAGTATGAGCATCTAAATGTAGTTTTTTATGCTCAAGCTTCTCAAAAAACCTGAAGAAACATGTGGCTAACAGCATCTCGTGTCAGGCCAGATTTGCTGTAGTTGTGGATTTAATTCATGTCCACTTTCAGATGAAATTGGTTCTGATATCAGATCAGTGTTTTCTCTAATAAAGTGCTATTGCTGTAAAATAAACTGCCATCCTACTCAATGGTCTGGTCAACTGGAAGCAATAGTCAGTGAAATACCGGCAAACATGCTTATTACACACTGTATGAGACCATTTTTTCAGTGTGCACACATTAACGATCGCTGATAGTCCAAGATGTGTCTGATGTGGACTAAATTACATTTCATGGCTCCAGACTGACCTGCCACCAACCCCCCTGTTTCCTCACCACAACAGCTGCACTTACCAAGATAAAGATTCTGGAGAAAGAACACCATCACCATCTGCTGTTCACTAAGTGCTACTACTGTAAATGTATTACTGCAGTGATTCTGAACCACCTGGTCTGGACGACCTCTGACTTGCACATTTTACTCGTGGTCCCTACTCTGATACTTCAACTCTGGAGAGAGCTGTTAATAAGCTGATTGTTAAGATACATTTACATTTATTCAGCCTAACACCCTAACCCTAACCCTAACCCTAACCCAAGCTTTTGTCCAAAGCAACTTCCAGGTACAAGAACAATCAGCATAAATTTAGACATGACAACACTGATGTGCAAGTTACAGGGAATTTAATACAATCTTCTTAATCATAGAAAACATTGCAGATGATAAGAGCTACAGCATTACTATCTGAAAGAGAAACACATCCTACACTATCATTAAGAGCTTATGAGTAATTCTATACAGACGGTAAGTGCTACAGCATAAACAACATGGTCTATTCATATATACAAGAGCTATACAAGTCCAGGACATTTATTATTGTAATTAAATCTTTCAGCTTCGGCTGATAAGTTCTTAAAGTGCTTCTTCGTCTGTGATAAGGCACGACGCAAGTAGCATATTTAATTATATTGTTGTAAATATATATTATTTGCAAGTAGTATGAACACAAGTGTGAAGCTGTGAGACCTGTAGAATGATCCCCGTGTTTGATTAAAAGTCAGGGTTAAAGTGAACTTTGTTGTTGGGTTTAGATGCTGAGGTAGTCACGGAATAGTTGAGTTTTGAGGTGTTTCTTGAAGGTGGAGAGAGTCTCTGCAGTTCTGATGTGTCTTTTTGTGAATATTTTAAATTAACCCCTTAAAATTATTTAAACTAGGCAATTTACATAATCCACACATCAAGGTTTAACTAGAGTTGTGTAAAAAAAAAAAGGAGCATTAACACTGGAGGCTTCAGTGCTGTCCTCCTTTTATCAATTGTTCTTCCAGCAGCTGGAAGCAGCAAGTTATGTCTGCTGCTACTGCTGCTGGAATGGCAAGAATGCTGTGGGCAAGGACACTTAGTTTTGGGTAAGAGAGATGTTTTTTGCTGGCGTGACCAAACCCGAGCAACATTTTGAAATATATGTCGGAACCCGGCCTGACCCGTCGAGCTCGGGTCAGGTAGCCATGCTGTAGTTGTAATCACAGATCATAGAAGGCAACACGTGAATGTCTCCCAAGTGGGGGTGTTCCCAAAGAGGAGACAACAGGTAGCATCAAGAAGTCAGCCTGATGGAAATGAAAGTGAGAGGGACTGGGAGGTTTAAGGGAAGCACGGTTCGGTGTGGCCTGCATATTTCATTCAAGCAAACTACATTAACAGCCAGACGAACAAGGACCCCACCCACCTGGTGAGACAACCATGCTTATGAGGACTCCTACCCAAGTGATTGTCATAAGCACTGATTGTCTCAGTGTGGCCACCCACTACCATGCTGGTGTGTGTAGCCAAGTCTTCAGTCGGCCCAACACAGCATAGAAAAGGAGGCCTGCATCCCTCATTGGTGCAGCATGGCACAGCACAGCTCATACGCTACACTTACAACTTTCCATGCAGGTCAAATTTGTCCCGTCTCTTTCTGATTGTAGTTGTATGCATGAGGTACTAATTAATAGCACATAATCTGGAACACCTGAACACCAACTCTATGGACTTGAAGGTGTAATAAATGTAAGATTATACCCAATTTTCCATGTGATTAAATTAGAAAAAAATATATATATATATTTTAAATTCGTTTTAACGGTCATTTGTTGGAGTATTTATGTCAGACCTTTAATTGTTAATATTGGACTAATAAGGGTCAGATGTCTGCTAACATTGCTTCTGAAGTCCACAAGATGGCACAATACTTTGTTCTTCTTGCCAAGTTGCCAAGATGGCTGCAGAGACTCCTACGCATGTGGCATCTGCTTGCAAGTCTGAAGATTACAATATCACAGTATCACATTGTTACTGAACAGTTTTGTATCATCACCTCTGTGGCAGTTCCCACACCTATTATTTATTGAGGTATTAATTAAAATCCAAATACACCCAACCCTCAGGTAATGGTTGTTCACAAGATAGCCAGCCTTGTTAATGCCTAATGAAATAAACAGACTTGTAATTGGCCATTATTGGCTTGCTAACTACCTGCTATTGACTTGATAAAACCTAATAAAGTCATAATAACAGACCCCATAAAATATTGTGTGGAATACTATGACTAATTAAACTGCATAAATTGTTCTGGGAAATGTTCTATTCATCTTGGTTATTGCTGAATAAAGTTAATTAACAACCACTGGGTGTAACTGTATAGGTGTTAATAAAGATGTTACAGTATGTTCTCCTATGAAATGCTACCAAATAGACAAGGCTTTCTGTAACCCTGGCATCCAGGTGCAAGCTCTTAATTTAGATTTCATTTTGAAATAACAAGAGAATTTGTTTGCAGTGATGGAGATGCAATTACTCACCTCAGTTTTGTGTTTCCTGGTGTTATCGTACATGATTTACCTTGACTTATAAGCTGCTAAAACTTTCTTGAGCTCAATTTGTAGAAGTAGATCAAGGGAAATGTGCAGAGCAGAGTAACAGCAAAGGAACTAAGGAGCACTACTCTATGTAAATGGGCTTCTTCATTAAATGAACCATGCTAGTTTCAAATAGGGAAAATTGCTATCATGACATTCAGCTCTCATTTAATTTTAAAAATCTAGCACTCCTGATCAGTGTACATACCACTTCAAAACTGGAGTCAACCAGGGAGTGTACTATAAACAACCTAAAGGGCTTCTGAGGTTCTCAAGAGTGACACCTGTACTCACTGATAGACGTACACACCACACTGTAGACATTACTCATGGAGTTTAAGATTCCCTTAAACTCATTAGTCAAAACAATGCATCTGGAAAGACTGAAAACTGACTCATTACTCATCCCCAGACACATTTCACATCATAATACCACAACGGTTCATAACTCAACATTTCTCATGGGGTATACCAGTCTAAGATGTTATACAGTCTCTCCATGAAGTAAGAAGTGGCTGTAAGTCATAATAATTCATACCAAGTTATAATATACCAGACCACATCTATGTAGACTCTTTGTATTAAAAGAGACAAGCTTGAAAAATGAGGTCAGTTATCATAGCCGTGAAGAGTAAGAGCAAATTATTCACAATAAAAACTGCATACAGAAGTAATTAAGTCTTTTATAGTCATTTTCAAGTGTAAGACTACCTCTTCATTTGTCATTCCCAGTCACAACAGCTATTTAGTACAAGTTATAACATATCAGAAAAAAAACACAGAATACTATCAAACTTATGACTTCTTAAATTTATCCATTCTGTTCTTTAGTGCACATATTGCTACCCCCATCTTAAAACCATTAACCATTAAATTAATTTGAAGTTGTGAACTAATGGAAGTAATGGAAATGTGAATTTTAATAGAAACTCACACATTGCAAAAATAATTATAAGCTCACATATGTTGGTTTTTCAGACAATTCTGCAAAATGATATTTGGCAAAATCAAAAAGGACAAATATTTGTTGCATTTTCATTACACCATTAAGTTACTCTGCACAGGTAGGTAGGTTAAAAGTGATGGTTTGTACTTCTTGGTTTAGATACAGCAGGTGTTACAAGGGGTCAGAATTTGCTGGATATGTTATGGATTCATGGTGGTAAAGTCACTGTGGTCAGAAATCCCTGATACAGATATAACGGGACGACCGTTCCATTATTGCATGCATCATTTGCCATTGTTACTTTGATTCTACACTACCACGACATTTGCAGTGGACATGATTGAAATTGTTTTATTTTACACAAAACTGCTATTAAAACTTAAAATTAAAAGTTACAGCTGTATCCTTCCAACAAATGCTGTTCCCTAATGTGTCAGTGACATTACATAGCCCTTCAAACAGCTACCCAAACACACCTCAGCTGCCTTGCACATTTCTTTCTCTGGTGCATTAAAAATGGCACAACAGGACTTTTTCTAAACTTGAAAATAGGGAAATAATAATAGATATTGAGAAAATGGAAACTATAACAACCATGCAAGAAGACCAGATGGGATAATAGTCGAGGTCAGGCTGCTGTGTGAGCAGACTAAGCAGGGTCTTCCAGACATTACTATCCTGACAACGCTCTCCAGCTCCTCCTTGGGGACCCTGGGGCATTCCCGGACCAAATGAACTATATAATCCCTCCAATGAGCTTTGGGTCTACCCGGAGGTCTCCTCCCATTTGGGTGCCTGAAAAACCTCCAAAGGAAGGCACCCAGGAGGCATCCTAATTACATCCCCAACTACCTCAACCTTTTGCTGCAGAGGAGCAGGGGGTTCTATTCCAAACTTCCTCCAGATGTCCAAGCTCCCTCTAAGAGCCTTGCCACCCTGGGGAGGAAGCTCATTTTGGCAAATGTCTTAATCCAAATCTTATGGCTATAGGTGAGGGTTAACAGGGTTAACTCTTACCCACAATGGTCCAGGACAATGTTGCATTGTGCTGACATCCCACCAAACCATCTTTCCATCTCACACTTCATTTAAAAACAGCTCAAACATTTCATCTTCACATCTTTTAGAGAGCAGAGAAAATCAAACTTTACTCTTCAGATTCAAGTGTTTCTGAAAGCCTGAAAAGTTTGGACAGATGTGTTTTTACCTGCTTTCCTTTCAATTACACTTTAGTAATTTGGGAACTGAAGAAACTAATCGTTGCTTCTTTTTTGCTTAATACAAGCAGCCAGAGGCTCAGCAGTCCATGATTGTACTGGCCTGATTGTCCTCTTCATTACGCATCATATATTATTAATTGGAGACATATGGACTGCTGGCAGTCCTCACATGCACTCTGTGCCTATGAAGCCATGCTGCTGTTGCATGTGCATAGTGACATGAGAAGTCTTCAGAGGGCTTGAAGGTCACGCACGTTCAACATTGGGTTACAGCTCTGTTCTATACTGACTGAGATTTCTAGATTCCCTTTTCACAATATTATGTACTGTAGATATGCATAGGTATTATTAAATATCTATAATCTTGTATTGGAAACTTGTATTTTTGAACTGACAATTCTCAAAGCCTCCACTGGAGTTTTTGGTGGATGCTCCTTTAATATATCCAATAACAATCGCCTTACCTGTGACCAGCTCACATGCTTATTGCGCATATTTGATATTTATACTTATATATATATATATATATATAAATAAATAAAATATATCAAAACATCATAACTAGAACATCCTATAAACACTACACTTATATTTATTTTGTCTCTATTTTTGTGTTGCAAGTATAATATAATAAATAGATATTTAAAACAATTTATAAATTTGAGTTATTTATTTTTATTGTATTTTATAAAATATCCCAACTTTTTGGAAATAAGGATTCATTCATAGTGCTCATGGCAAAAGGCGAAGAATTGACGCAGACAGGTCACCAGTTCATTGCAGGGCAAACAAACATATACTCACACTGATTCGCAATTTAGCATCTCCTTTCAAAATCTAATGCAGACAGAGGGAGAACATCTGCTGGTCACCCCAGTCATAAATCAAGCCCAGGTCTGATAGCACTAACCACTACTTCAATTGCACCGCATTATACATTACTATTGTTTATACAGATTTTCTCCTCATAAAGGATCGGTTCACCTGTGGAATCAGAACGCAGTTAGGAGAAACTAAATCTGAGCTGTCCCCAGACTCATAGTATGATGCCCCATCCACCCAATAAGAGACAGAATTGTAGAAAACCGGGTTTAAATGGCATCCATGGACTTCTGATTCTGAGGTAGTACAACTGCAGCTGTGACAGGCATTCGGTCCACAGCACATCCAGGAACAAAGGGAGCAGAAGCAAACTCCAGGACCGCATGGAGAACTGGATCTTCTCTTGGGGTCTGTGCTGTCTTCATATGAAGAGATGAGGTTGGTGTAGCTGCTGCCTCCAGCCATAGTTAGGGAGAAGGTGCTGAGGCTGCTGTGTCCATTTTGCAGGGTGGATGCTGCACAGGTTCTACTGTGAGGGTCCACTTGGAGCTCCTCTTGGTTCATTCTCTCAGCTTCATCATCTTCTTTTGGACTCACAGTGAGGAATCGTAGAACTACAAGATTAAGAAATGCCCCAATCACACTCAGTCCAACAAGGATGTACATGAAAGTGAAGGCCACATATGGAGCCTTCTTCTCCAGGTCTCCTTTCTTCTGCAAAGAAACAAAGTCTCCAAAGCCAATAGTGGTAAGGGTGATGAAGCAGTAGTAACAGGCATGGAAAAAGTTCCAGCCTTCAAAATGAGAAAAGGCTGCAGCCCCTATACAGAGTGTACTCACACAGGTCAGAAAGCCCACGAAGACCATGTTCCCCATGGAGACACCAGTCCTACGCAGACCTATGCATCTGCCGCTCCTGTGCAACAAGTAGCGTACAAATGTGTTCATGCGCTCTCCAATGCTCTGGAACACAATGAGTGTTAATGGAATGCCCAGGACTGCAAAGAACATGCAAAAGACTTTACCAGCAGCTGTTCGGGGTGATGAATGGCCATAACCTGTGGGACCATACAGAAATACAATATATTCAGAAACAAATACTCAACATTTACATTGTAACTTGTGATAAACAAAATACCAGCAATTTTCTGTACATTTATAACATTTACATCTCTTCAGTTAGTCAGACATGCTCCTTGCTTGTGGTCATAGTATGAATGGTGATGATAGACCAGCTTTGAACTATGCATGTATAACATGGTTCCCCCTCATCCTTCCTTCACTTGATTTGTATGTTGTTGACAACCTCCTAAATTAACAGCGTAACAGCCACTTCTGCCATCTGTTTCTGCTGTTTTTTCATAATAATGTCACCCGTTGCTGTGTTCAGTTTTGAACTTGTGTAAAATCAGATGTGGTGATCAAAAAGAAACCATCATCAGTGACCAAAACATCTGTGATCATCCTATTAGAGTAAAGTGGGTGGGGATGATAGAAGGGCTAATGTTACACAAGCAGCTCTCAAATGACTAGATTTTTCTAAACTCACAGCACTTTTTATAGGGCCTTGACTTTCCCTGAGTAAAACCAATCGTGTATAATAGAGGTTATGCATGTGATGTCACAGTAGGAGGAGGTCACACTGCCATTACCCCTACTAAAAGAGTAACTTGTATCACTGTTCATTTCAGCTTTAGTGTTCAAAATGCAGATTCTATCTTCAGACTGACAAAAGCTGAAAACAGTTCCAAGCAGCAGATTTTGGTTGGGGGTCATTGCATTGTTTCATTCTCTGGTTGGGATTTGTGTGACATTTGTGAGTGGCAGCAAAGAAGTTAAATAAAATAACTATTACAATAAGCTGTAATAAAATATTTGTACAAACTTGTCTTCATTCAACCAGAATATCTGCTACTATAATTTTGACAACAAATATATGTACGGCCAAATGTTGGGAGTTTTATAAGTTTGTCCTGTGTCAGAATCAGATTCAGATAAATACCAGGAAACCTTTCTGCTGCCCATGTGTCAGTGTCCATGAACTACTGGTTCTGTGGTAAGTTGTAAGCATCACTGTTGATACCAACTGCCTTTAATTTAAACAGAATCTTTTTTAACTTGGTGGAAAAGTGGAAAGTGATGTCAGTGCTATAGTTTCAAAACCTTACAATTTTAAACACCAAATTGAATAAAATCTAACTGAACAGTTGTAATAAGCTTAAACATATATAATAATATATTATATAATATTATATTATATTATAATATAATATATAAGCAAGGTGGTCCTGGCTTATATATCCTGGTCCGGGTTCTCTGGTTTCCTTCCACTGTCCAAAGGCTTGAGATTAAGGTAGAGTGGCTGCTCTAAACTGTATGAATGGTTTTCTGTCTCTGTGTTGCCTTGTGATGGGTGGGCCTCCTGTCCAGAATGGACCCTGGCTTGTGCCCACAATCAGCTTCCCAGCAACCCGAATTTTTATAAGTGGAAATGAATAAAATAATGTAATTGTATGAGTTTCAGCCATAACTGCATATGCAAATGAGCCACTTATTGAAGCAGCGACCCTGGCGTCAAAAAATCTTTTCCAACTTCACGAAGAGTGCGTCTAGAAGACTCGGGGTTTCACCTTTGCTTGGCTGGACTCTCCAGGGGAAGTTGAAGAGCAGAGACACCAGCTGCACTGCTGTTTCCCAGAGCGCTCACCTATCGTCGTGATGACGGTGACGGCGAAGTAAAAGGACCCGGCGAAGCTCCACTGGCGTCCGGCGCGGTGCGGTTTAGCGAGGAGCAGCACTTTCTGGAGCGCGCGGTAGTCCTCGTCCCGGAAGCCGTATTTCCGCTTCATTTCTGCGCTTCCCCGCTCCAGCTCGCGCCGCGCAAACTGTTCGCTGTCCACCTCGAGCGTCTCGAACACGGCGGCTCCTGCCAGCAGGTACGCGAGCGCGCAGAGCACGAGCACGAGCGCGCGGACACTCGGAGCCTTCATCCTCCCCACGAGGACCGCGTGGCAGCACCGTCCCGCTGTTTATGGAACATGGGCCGGAAAAGATGAAGTGCAGCTCTGATCGTCTGATCGTTGAGGGTGGAGTGGGCTGGGATTGAGGGTGGGTGGAGAAACAAACAACCATATTTTAATTTATGAAATCCTGATGGCAGTAACTGTTCAGGTGATTTGACATTCATTGTTTTTTGTTCACCATAATGCACTAAATGTTATTTACGTAGCATTCTTTAGTTTACAGTACACTGCAATAGAGGCGAAGATCTCACCGCAGAAACTCCATTTCAGTTCCTCTTGTTCTGACTAAGAGTGGGAATCACAGGGTCTCTCGTGATATATATAAGTGACACATTGCCCAAAATGACGATAATATCACGATGCCGTGATTCTACAATTTCTGGCTTGGAAAATCGTTGAAGGGAACAGATAGAGACTGACGCCAAGGTTTAATGCTCAAATTGGACAACGGCCCATCACTTTTAAGTTCGTACAAGAACACCAAAGCGTTAATGCCCCCCCCAACTGGTGTAGCACACATGGAGCATTCAGACATCAGAACTCCATTTCTCCAAAATGCCTAGTTGGCTCAGTGAGGGTGGATCAGCCATTTTTCCGCAACAAAAAAAATACACACAACTACACAGTCTACCCAAAATAGTCCCATAAAACACATCTACACACTAAACTCCTACAATAAACATGAGTAAAAAACCCACAACACAGTCCAAACACACAAAACAGTTCTTCCCATGGGGCCGTGCGGCATTAACACACTCCTAAAGCCTCAGCTTCACTACAATATATTGCAAGCCAATGATATAGCGATATTAATTTACATGAATAATAGCAATGCACTCTAGATTGCCTGTAGGTGTGTGTTGCCCTGCGATGGGTTGGCCTACTGTCCAGGGTGTACCCTGCCTTTACCCGTTGTCAGCTGGGTTCGGCTCCAGCTTCCCCTGTGATCCTAAATGGGTTGAGTGGTTTGGATAATGGTTGGATGGATAATAGCAATGCTATTTTTTTAAACTCAATTTTATACATCCGTTTATAATGAACAGAGAACTGAAAGGAGAAACCAGGCATCATATTCAACATAACCAACCAATTAATATAGTAAAATCTTAAAATAAATATATGAATAATAAAATGGTAAAATAGGAACAGTAATGTCTCTCAACTTGAAACTTTATTAAATCTTTTTCACTCTAACAAAAGTTGACCACAGGAAAAGCAGACAACAGGAAAAAGCAAAAGCCAATAACATTGGTGATGTGTGATTGGCACGTGGGCCCTCTGGTACAGCATGCTAGTTTAACCCTCTGTGTACTGAGATGCATTGTGTTGGACATCTAATGGAGCATTTAGTTTTTGTTTATTAGTGTTTATCAAAATTATTATTGAGGAAAATTCAGCAAAAAAAATAGATATTTGTTGGGAAGTGCAATTCTATGCTCTTGCATTATTGGGCCTTTCCCCCTTTTTCAAAAACGCTCTCCAGCCAAGTTTGTTATTTACTCACACTGATGCATGTTTACTCATATTGACTCATGTTTACTTTGAGGCTTCATTTATTGCTTTGGAACAAGTGCAGGAAAGAACAAAATGACCCATAGTCTGTTCCGTCAATGCTTTAAAATCCAATGTGACCCCAGATTTAAATGTGGCTGAGGAGTCTCTCAGATGAGCTTTCCCTGCCATGTTCCTGTTGGTAACTTCCTCTTCAACGTCTCCTGCATTTATGTGAGCAGCGCCACCCAGAGGAAACAAAAATAGTGACGTTGGCGAGTCAAATTGTCGACCAATGTTTATTAATTTAATGTTGGTGTATTGATTATCAAATCACCTGAGCAAGGACCACAATATAATGCCAAATCAATATTTTTCCAACCCTAGTCCTGTCTGTGTATCACCTCATTTTTTGCTTGTTTTTTCTTTTGATATTAGTGTTTGTTGTTGTTTACATTTTTCCTCTCTAAAGCAACCTTGGCACTGTGAATATAAATGATTACAGATTTTTTTAGAAGTTGCTGGTGTCCTTCCACCAGGGCTCCATTGAGAAGGTGCTGTCCCATTGCATATCTATGTGGAATGGCCAGCAGCTCAGTGGCAGACAAAATGGCCCGTCAGAGGGTCATAAACTGTTCATAAAATATCACTGGCTACCTTGCCACCCTGGACACCACCTGTTTGAGTTTTTGCCCTCTGACAGGCAGCTCAGATCCATCTCCCATAACGACGAGGAAATTAACAGTTAAAGTTTATAGTATATTGTATTAGAATTACTCTGATACGTCCAGATGAACAAATGTTGATTACCTCCATCTAGGGCAGTGCTTCTCACTTATTTTCTGTTATGCCCCCTTAGGAAGAAGAAAACATTTTGCACCCCCTGACTCTCCCCCACGACTATAAATAATATCATTTGTATTTAAAATTATTACAAGTACATCTCTGCACAACATTGTATCCTTATTTATATTAAAAAAAGAAATAGATAAATGTAGTGCAACTCTCCAAACTACTACTTCTACATTTAAAGTTCATCAATTTGCCTCAAATATAAAAATATATAGTTTGAATAAGGATTTATTATGTTTTATTTATTATATGTTTACTTCACGTCTGCTCTTTGCTGTTTGTTCACATGCTCGGTGCAGAAAACCCTGCCACCTACTGTAGTAGATGTGCAATTACACTTTATTCTGGTACAGCAAAAAAGCATGTTCCCCGGGGTCACACGCTCTCCATCCCTACAAACATGTGTAAAAGTTTGAACACCCATCAGGCAATACGTAGTTTGTACTTTAATGCTCATTTTAGCCTATTTATCAAATATTTGAGTAATGCAAATCAATGACTTTTGCCTTTCATTCATTGTTTGCAATGTTTCAAACCAAACAATTTCAAGATGCATTTTATTTCCTTAATATAGCATATTTGAAAATGATTTAATCAGGATTTAACTGTATAAAATGTGCATGTTCCCAAAAGGAAAACTGAGTTTTGCCCAAAGGAACCTTTTAGATGTGTTTTTTGTCCAAAGAAACAATATTAAGAATTTGTAGGAAAGAGATCATCCTGTGATCCTTATTTAAAATCAGTCCACTCTTTATCTAACACATGCTACTGCCAGTGTTTATGGAGATTGTATTTCTGTGATATTTCTCTGTTAGTGTGGCTAAAACTCAATCGTTTAGAGGGGTGTCCACATACCTTTCAGCCATACAGCGTATATGTTCTACCGTTCCAGATAGCTAATGTGCTTTTCCAAACCAATCTTACAGATTTGCCTTAGTCCGTCTGTCATTTGTTTGATTAACATTGAGCTTCTGTGAACGGTATAGACGATTTGACACAAACATATGAGCAAAAAGCTAGTGAACCATTCTGAACACTGTGCATTGGCTCATGTTCTGCTTGAGAAGGTTTCCTGTCACAGAAGCGTGTGTGGTGAAACAGATGGCACATTCATAGTTTAGAACAATCAAGATCGCAAAGCCTTGTGAAGCGTGTAGCCTTATTTGAAGTATTTCTCGCACACAAAGCTAATGACTGACTGATACAGTGAGAACTGGCAGAAATGACCTTTTATGAGACACACTTAGTACCTCACTGATGGACCCTTCATCATTAACAAAGCCAAGCTGGGAGAGAACAGGGAGAGTGGAGGTGTTGAGGTGGGTGTGAAGTTGACAGCCAAGATTTAACGAGCCCAGAGCCACTGAGGCTTAATGTCATAGTTACACTTCAAACCTATAAGCATGATCTTAAACATGACATTGGACAGAAGGAAGTTACATTACAAGGTACAGTAACTTCTCTGGCATCTGTACTATCATACATTTCTATTCAGTTTGATCAATGATTATCATCTAGGGGTGGAAGAAAAAATGATCCAGTATAAATATTGTGATACTTTAAATGGAAAACTACTATTTGTGCAGAGATGTTAAAATTTAACAACGTTTTTTTTTTTAACATTCATTGATTTTCCAAACTGCTTGTCCATTTTGGTATTGTGGGGAAGCTGGAGCGTCTATGGGTACAAGTCAGGTTCACCATGAACAGTAGGGCAAACCATCACAGGGCAACACAGGCATAAATTTACTCCTGTGGGCAACGTAGAGTAGGCAGTCAACTTCAACCATAAGCCTTTGAACAGTGGGTACATCAGTAAGAGTCATTAAGGCTTGTTTGACAGATCAATTGCTGCCTGGTTTGATACAATGCATGCTGGTTAGGTGCCACCAGGCCATGACAGATTTCATAGCTATTCTCCATAGTTGCTCTCCACAAGATGCACATTGTAAGGTGATCACAGAACCTATGGGTTTGTGGGGGGTCACATTACACTTTTTCTAAAAGGCAGAAAAAAATTAGGAGCATTGCACAGACTTTGTTTCTTTGGATTATTTTTCAACACTGCTTCTGGTTGTGTGAGTTTCTATTGCTAAGTAACATCCTAAGGGTCACCCAGCTAGCTATCTACCATTTAAATACTGAGAGGTGAAACAACTTTTAGACTTAAAGGTGGCCCACTATTAACTAGCATTGTGCTGCTAGCACAACCAAGTTTTAAAAGGGTATTTATTTATATACATATATTTACTTTATTCATTACATAAATAAATAGTATTTCATTTAATGTTCATGCTGATCAGTAGAATTAAAATATTGAAAATGTAATTAGAAACAGTTGTAGTTCTCTTTTTCAAGGATGAATTGTCAAATTTGTGAATTCAGTTCATTTCAGAAATGACCAATCTGCCATTATTTTCCATGTAATTAGTTATGACATGATGAAACTAAGATGACCAATCTGGAGTTTGAGATATGCATTTCGAAGTACATAAAACATGAGGCAGCCACTTCACAAATGTTAGCAAAGACTCTCTCCTGTTAAAACCAACTGGAAATTAGCTCTCCTGTGCAAAACATACAATGTAAAAATTTGTCTTGTGTGTTGCCAGTTTCTCTTTTTTTTCTTTTTCTTTTTTTTTTACTTTGCCATTGCTAATTAATGGATTATTTTTGTCACCTGTTCACTTCAGTGCCTTAGACACTGTTGAAAACACAAATGTATGGATGTTGTCCTATTTAAAGATTTGGCATCCAGAAAAAACAAGAACAGGGTTAAAAAAGAAATGTGTTGAACAAAACATATGTTAGTTACACTTATATAATGTTTTCAGCCCCTTAGAGAGGATTCAGAAAAAAAAGAGACAAAAAAAACACAATGAAGAATGTTGAAGTGACAACACACGTTTTTGTTAGACTTTGAAAAAGTATTGAAATAATTTTTTTACTGTGGCATCATGACTGTTCAACAAACAGATCATTGCACTTTTTTGTGAAATCCTTATTTTCTGGGGGCTCATTTTATTCATTATAGAAGATATAAATTGACTCTAGAAAAGGTCAGCTCATCACACAAAAGATGGGTGTAATATGACCATCACATTAAACTAAGGCTTGGGCACAGCTGAATGGGTTCCTGACACTGGTGGTTACACTTTGAAAATTAATTATTATTATGTTGTAAATTTGTGCATGACTTGTTTGTCTAATGGGCCGTTGAGGAAACTGGCACATTCACTTTGAGCAACACCTGATCACTGACATTGAAATGTTGAGTTATCATTGTTGTCAATTGATTTTACATTCATATCGCTGTATGATAGTGTGACATGTCCAGAAAACCATTAGCTTGTGTACTTTTCTCTGGGAACACAAACGTTCCTTTCTCCAGATGTCCAAGATTAAAGGAAACGGATTTACTTTTACAACCAAATAAAAGCTCATTTCCTCATGATAAGATAGATAAAGAGCCATGTGAGATCAATGCCTTAATGTCTTACCTGACAGCGATATTTCTAACATTTGTTTCTTTATGTATGAGTGCCTGTACAAATACGATCAAGTAAAAAAATAAGTACATGCCCTGGAAACGGTTGCCCTTTTCAACCTACAGTCTTATGCAAAAGTTTGGACACCCCTTGATAAATAACAGGTTTTGGTGATATTGTAATAGAAAAGAAAGTCTCTCTAGGACATGGAAAAAAACACAATATTTTCAGCAAACATTGATGCATAGTTACTTTTTATGCCATAAATTGAACAAAAATAAAAAATAAAAACATGGCTTTGGGTTTGGGCACCCTACATAATCAGTACTTAGTTAAACCTCTGGCAGATACAAACACTGTATAACAGTCTTTCAGTTCTTGTACTTGGGATTTTCCCTAATTCTTCTTTGCAAAAGGTTTCTAGTTCTGTAGTATTCTTTGGTCGTCTTGCATCCACAGCTCTTTTAAGATCTACCCAGAAATTTCCATTGATGTTTAAATCAGGGAACAATGATGGTCATTCCAAAACCTTCAGCTTGTGTCTCTTGAGGTCCATGGTGGATTTCGAGGTTTGTTTAGGATCATTGTCCTGTTGTAGAAGCTCATCCTCTTTTCATCTTTAGCTTTTTTACAGATGGTGTGATGTTTGCTTCCAGAATTTGCTTGCATTTAGTGGAATCCATTCTTCCCTCCATCCGTGTAAATGTTTCCTGTGTCACTGGCTGCAACACAACTCCAAAGCATGATAGATCAGAACAGCATGCTTAATGGTTGACAAGGTGTTTTCTTCATGAAATGCTTCTTTTTTTCAGCAAACATGCCTTTGCTGATTGTGGCCAACGATTCTATTTTAACTTAGCACTTGTTTCCAAAATACATCAGGTTTCTGTAGATGTTCTGTTGCATACTTCTAATGTTGGATTTTATGATGGGGATGCAGGTAAGGTTTTCTTCTGCTGACATGAAGGACGGTGGAACAGTGCACCACCACTCCTGAGTTTGCTAAATTGTCCTGCTGGTTTTCAAAAGCGGATTCTGATTTGTCTTTCTGACCAGCATATGAGCAGTTATCTTGGTCTTCCACATCTCTTGACCTCCACATGTCTCCTGAACTGCCATCTCTTAATTACATTTCTCATTGCAGAAACTGCAAGCTGACAATGCTTTGCTATCTTCTTGTAGCCTTCTGCTGCATTGTGGGCATCAATAACTTTAATTTTCAGAGTCTTACACAGCTGCTTAGAGGAACCCATGGTTGTTGAGTGTCCACAAGTGTTTGCACAAGGTTTGAAGAGTCAAAGTATTTGTAAGGCTTTGACATTTACTAATGACAGCTGTTTCATTGCATCAGATCTAACGAGCTGATTAAGGTCTGAAACGTTGTAAAAAGAATCTGAGACTTTGGAACTCTTGGTGCCCAAACTTTTGCAGTGTGCTATAATAAGGTTTTTATTATTTTTTGTGTTCAATTCATGACAAAAAGTAACTATGCATCAATGTTTGCTAAAAATATTGTGTATCTTTTCCATGTTCTAGAGCAGTGGTTCTTAACCGGGGTTCGATCGAATACTAGGGGTTCGGTGAGCCGGTCTCAGGGGTTCGGCAGAGCTTCCGCCGCGGAAGTCCGGACACACGCGGATTATCGTGTAAATTCGTGATGACACGCCCCTCATTGACTGCAGATGATCATGCTACACTGCTTAGCGCTCAGTAGTCAACGTGTTATTGTCGTGGTAGTACTTCTAGTGAT
>JBBIGC010000131.1:16957263-16986973 GCA_037576955.1 Lepidarchus adonis
CGAGCTGGCTCAAGCCCTGCCAATAAAACATTTAAAAACAACCAGTTAGTCAACACATTACACATTGTCATTAGCATTTTAAAGAACGCTATAGTCACAATTCAGGGTCACCATCATTTCTCATGATATTAGTTTCTTCCAAGTAATTAACCTGACATAAGCAAAAACCAAAAATGTGTTTACATTGAAACATCCGTAGTCAGCAAAGGAGTTTTAATTTGGGGATCCAAAAAGATCTCGTCACTGCATAGAAGATTGTTAATGAGCTACTTTAAAACCAAGTAATTTGTGAAAATGGGCATGTATGAACGAGCAAATACCATCATGTTACACTGACAAAAATATAGTTATTTTACACATCACCATATAGCCTAGGTGACTGTGCACAATTTAATTTGACACTTTAAAATACATTTATAAAGCAAGTCATTTATAATTCAGTAGCCAGTTCATTATCCAATTTATAACATTTGAAAAATGAAGAGTCAGTCTTCAGACAGGAACAGGATGCAGGAACAAGTCTGATTATTAGAAGGTTGATTCCACTCAGCAGCTGTTCAGGTTGATTTCTCCATCTCTTACTATATGTAGAAGATTGATCATGGCCAATTTGGTCTTATGGCCATATCCAGCAGTGCACAGGATCTAGGTTACATCGGTTTACCCAAGTTAGCCTCTTTATCTGGCTTTACACTGGATTGTAGCTCAAAGTGTATGTCAAAGATCATAAAGTGCTTTTACAGGAACAGTCAATTTGATAATTATTTTTATTCTCCACTGATCCACTGTTCACTAATCGTTCTTACTGGGGCAGGAGAAACTAAGAAAATGTTGAGACACATGTCTATGAATTTTGGATGCATGTTTTATTAGTTATTAATGACATGATTTACAAACAGGAAAGAACAAAATTATGTACAATTTAAACATCATGTAAAACAGAGAACACAAAACACTTAGCAAACCATTCATTTAATGGAACAAACTCTTACTTCGTACAAGTCAATAAGTGATCATACCTGTACTTACCTAAAGTTCACGGAAGGGATTTTTCTCACTCACTGAACAATTTAGTTGTGACAGCAGGGATGATCTTCAATTAAATGAAGATTACAAGCATTTTTAAAAACATCCTTATGCTTACCTGGCCCATCGAAGGGTAAGAGTTTTGAAGGCAATGGATCCTTTGAGCTCAGTGGGATGAGATACAGATCCTTGATGCGCTTGTTGCTGTTAGCCACCACTCCAAAACGTTTGCGGCTGCTGAAATAAGAAAACAGGGACACATACGCAACTTCCTCCTCTTCAGTTGCTGGATGAAAACGGATAAGACAGAGCTCCTGACAAACAAAATGAAAATTAGTCAAATTAATGTACAAATCAGAATGTGCAATCAAAGCAGTAACATTATTTAATTAAGATCTCTCATACTTTTGACAGTGAAGTCTTCAATTTGCCCACATAGTCCCAAACAGTGTGAGGTGATATTCTACCACCAATATGAATGGTATCAGGCAAGTCCTGCAAAATAATAAGAAATAAATGCCTCAGGATGCAATGTAATCTACATCTGAGCTGTACAACAATATATGAATAAAGATCAGGCCGGACATAAGATGAACAACAAACCTCTTTAAGATGTTCAAAAGATCCTGAGACCAGGTAGGCCTTTGTGACGAACTTGGCAACAGTGTGCATGTTAATGAACCCTTTCCACATCATTTCCTGCCCTGACAGGAACAGAGCTGTCTCACCTTCTGGAGTGGGCTCAGATGTGCTGCAGAAACAAAAACATTAACAAGTGTTAACTTAACCTAATGTCTTGCATCACAGACGTTGGGATAGCTATGATCATGTGGCAGTTTAGCTTGGACTCCAAAAGACTACAAGCAGTAATCTCACTTTTCAGGTACTTGAAAAATACCTACAACAATAATTCTAAGCACAACCTTTTCATTCTTCCAGAAAATACTGCAGTGCCAGCACATGTTGAGTGTGTTTGCAAAGGCTTAATCTGAACAAAAGACAGTATTAAAAGCTTATAAACATACAACTGAAAAAGTAATACAGCTTAATCTGAAAGACAGCATACCTGGAAGTGCTGGGCACGAAGTGTCGTGTGTCTGTTGAAGAGACTGGTTTTGGGATTGTGGATTTCGGAAGAGACACTGGAGCTGGAGGTGGCATAGGCAGCAGAGCCTTAACCTCTACTACAGGAGGCTCAACAGACAGAGGCACTACACTAGGTGTGTTGCCTTGTGCCCCAGCGTGATTCCCAACATCAGGAACAATCTGAGGCAAAGACGCAGAAGAGCGGTGACTGGCAGTACGTGGATCCCGTCGGGTTATCATGACAGAGGACACGGCAGAGTTGGCCACGGGGGTTTGAACAGGCAGCATGCTGCTCGGATCTTCCACGGCATTCTGGTGTGGCACAGGGGTTTCACTTCCAGAGTAAGAGGCTGTGGGTGGTTCTTGAGTTCCAGGCACCTTGGATGAACGATGCTCTGCCTTGGATTTTTCATTGAGGTCTTGTTTTTTAGGAATAGACATTTTAGGCTTTTTAGCTGATGGTTCATCATCAGCAGGCCTCTGACCTGGATGGAAATGTGGGACATTAAATGGTAAGTATAAAATGAACATCAGTGGTTTCTTTAAGCAGATAAAATCTTGCATTTTGAGGTTCTACCTGTGCAAATCTTGCAGTTAAGGTCAAACAGATGAGCCCTGTGTTCTGCTGTGGTGTCTTTCAGCATACTGCTCAAGATGTCTGGCACAGCACTGCTCTTTCCTGCAAAACCAGAGTCCTGGGCTACAGCAGGGGGATTTGATTCCTGATGATCCTATAGTTAAAAGGACAGATCACCAAATATTGGCAATGATTATATGATGATTCATATTCAAATTGGTTTTATGGTCACATAACATTCAGATTAAGCCATCCAAGGAACAGTTTTGTATGTTGTGGTGAAGCACATGAAGGCTGAGTTTAGAAAGATAAACAAAGCCCTGGAGCCCTTTGAGATCACAGACTCTGAAAACGGTCTACTGAAGACATTCAGATATAAACTGGGATGTTTTTTAATCCGAAAGGGAAAAATGTAACAGAAGGGAAAAGGCGGTGAAAAGGAAAAGAGCGGAAGACACCACTTTGATATTGAAGATTGGGACGTAGTAGAGATACATACATCTCCATCAGACATGGAAGGAGCGTCTTCCATATCCACATCAGGAGGAGCGTACTCTTGCTTCGATCCAGGTTTGTGGTGTCCTGAATGGGATCGTCCACTAATATCAAGACCCTTAAAATAGAATTCATGGAGTTATTTCTTTTACAATTAACAATTAATTTACATACCAGTCAAACTTTAAAACAGTGACACACTGTTGCTTTTTACCACTGTGGAAAAAGAAAGTGCTGGAAAGAATTACAGCATTACCTCAGAAGCATCAGCTTTTCTCCAGTCAGAAATTTCTTTAGACAGCAGTTCTTCAGGACTTAGTCTCACCAGTCGAAACGGACTGACCTCTCCACCGATGACACGATAGAAGAGACCCTATTAATTGCACACCAGCAGAGAAACAAATCTCAGAAAAGATCTAAAGTATTCTTTAAAATCTTTTAAATGCTTAAAGAAATGACCGTTACAAACCTTATTTTTAGGGTCTTTCAGGTTAAACATGAGAGACCTGTATTTATTCTTGTACTTGCTGTCCGTATTCATATAAAGGTTGAACATCTCTTTCTCAATGCTGACAGCAAGCCTGCTCACCTCAGTCTCAGGCATAGAAAGATCATCACTGTCACTCACCCTAAGGAACAAGTTATTCTTGATTAGCAATTCAAGCTTCAATTACTCTTGTATATAAGCAGCTATTTCTATATTTTCTGACTATGAATAAACATGATTATGCTAATTACACTGTATACCAACACTTTGTAATTAATATAAAGCAATGGTTTTATACTTCACCTTTTAAACAGAATGTCAGTAAGCGAGCGGCGGATGTTGGACCTCATCTGATTGTTTGGTGGTGGTTGTGGATGGGGAGCAGGTGCAACAGGCTGTGCTGGTTTCGATGAAGATGAATGACCTTGGGACGAAGAGGTCACATGCGAAGTGGACGTCCTGGATGTAGAAGAAGGTCCAGATCCTGCAGAGTCCTTTGAACCACCCTGTGGCTGCTTTTTAGGAATAGTAAATGTGCTCTTAGTCACACTCAGAGCTCCAGTAGCATGTATTCTGGACCCAGGTGGGCCAGAGGATGAGAAGACTGGGATAGGGGGAGGTGGTGGTCCTGGTTTTTTAGATTTAAGCATTTTGGCATGTGGTGGGAGTCGTTTTCTTGCATCTTTGGCATTACTAGTAGAAGTGGTACTGGTTTTGCCTTTGGGTGGGACCACAGGAGCAGCCTTCGCCAACTTAAAGCCTGGGGACTTCTTGCCTCCTTTGAGGGATGTTGTCGTAACCAATGGTTTCTTTTCAACAGGAGCAGGTTCCTTCTTTTCTGGCTCAGATACTTCTGTACGTTGCTCCTCCTTTTCCTTATGTTTTGTGGTAACTGCTAAAGAGAAAAAAAACAAACAAAAAAGGCATAAAAAATAAAATCTCAAAATTAAGTAAACCTATGGCATAATCAAAAACTGTTGTCCATCCATATGGTGTCCGACATTTCATTTTAATCTACAAGTTAACATCTTTGTGCCTTGCCTTGATTCTGTATTTACTTTCAAATAACACCCCTGCCTCCTATGCATCATGTAAGAAAGGGTAAGTAAAAGAAAACAATGAAACAAGAGAAAGTGTTTTATTTTTGAGATCCAATTGGCACAGAACATTAGAACACAGCTGATATAGCTGATAGTTTGACTTAACTGGAAAAAGACACAAAAGGCCCATAAAATATCAATCAGCAGGATTTATTTATTGTAGAAGGCAAAATTCCAAAATACTTAACTATGACAAATTATGCCATGCAAGGAATTTCAGTAACTGGTAAATCAATTTCAAAATTAGCACCACTCATCAGTTCTGTTAGATGTATGTAGATGGGTTGAAATAATTTCTTAAAATAATTTGTACTCATTTTTAAAATTTCATTAAAAGGCCTCTGCTTAAAAGATCAGTTTGTGTTGGATAATAAACTAAAAGGCCTTCCTCTTACCAAATAAGCTGACAGCACAAACATAAGGCAGACCTCAAAAAATCTTCACTAACTTTATAATGTGGTCTGGAATTGGGACCACCTTATAGTTTCAAAACATTATTGTGATCATGTGAGAAACAGAATTCATTATATATAGTCCAACTACATTGCAACACACTCCTAGCCCATCAATCACTTGTCATAGTACAATCTGTTCTTTTACACTTTTTCTTTCTCACTTTAATAAAGCATATTCGCTTTAACCACACTTACAAAAAACACACAGGGCAAATAGGTCATGTAGGTTTAAAGACACTGTTAAAGCTTTTCAACTACATTCATCTTCACCATACAGAAAGAATTCAAATGTCTGCTTTAAAGTCAACATCAAGAAAGAACTGTCAAATTAAGCTAATGATCAGGGCTTTCTTCTGATAAGGCACATATCTGCAAAAACGATCCAGTGAACTTTTCTATTGATAATGAAACAGCAAACCAGTCATTCAGAACTAATGAGTGAGCATCTCCATATTTTCACAGGCCAATTATTGACAAGTTTCTATTTAATAAACAAGGCACAAAAATATAAACTAATCATTACATGAGCACGCCCCTTATAATCCCAACGTACTACATGTAAGCTACTACTAACTATAACTGATCGTTAACAAAGGAATACAAATATATAAAATTGCTGGCAGGACTTAGTCATGGCTTGGCTTTTCCCCCCAGTGTGTTGCAGTAATGAGGCCAGTGGATTCTGCTTCTGGGTGCTGTCTGGCAGACTACCATCTTCCAGTTTTCATGTGTAGTCATCGCAGCTTCTAACTTCACAAGCAGAGCTTCAGATCTTTTTTTCAGGACCACATGTTGCATCACCCCCAACCCCTCAGGTCAGCAGGCAAACATTTCTCCAGCTGCAGTTATGTGTGGTGGTAAGTTGCTGGCTGTTTGACTTGGCCAAAGCAGGCTGAGGCCATGATATCCAAAGCAATCCACAAAAGTGAAGCAAGGGGCATCAAAATAGTCTCTGTAAGATCACTTTATTTTGAGGTCACTTTTCTCCAAAGTGAATTTCATAAATGCAGGGCATGCAAGTCATAGTAAAAAAGCTTTAAAATCTGTTCATTATGTGTGTTAATAGTGAAATTGCAGCTCTTCCAAACAGTCCATGAGATGCTGCTCTATTCTTAGTGAAAAGTCGGCAGGAGAAAAAGACACCAAGACCTACCTGTTCAGAAGAGTGGTCAGCACATCCGTTCTTATGAAGATACTACTCCCAGATCAGAGCAGTTGGAGACAAGACATTCCAACATAGACACATTCAAATTCATACTTTCACACTTGTCGACCCCAGGCAGAAAATTTAGAAGATACACATCATGGCAAGGCACTCATCAAGTACGTAGAAGTACTTAAAGTAACATCGGACACAATTTTTGGGGGGTGGTTTTCTCAGCACAGATTCAACCTTATCTTGGATGAAACCATCCGTAGTTCATAGTGGCATCACCAGTGCACAGAAAACCGTCCCCTTGTTCATTCAATAAAGTTCTTTCCCCCTTGAAAATAATGGAAAAGGCAGATTTCTTGCAGTGAGAAGAATTGATACTTACCATTTTAGTTATACTCACCTGTTCAACAATCACCAAATAGTTCTATACCAATTAAATCAGTACTGCAGAATTTAACCTTATTCAGCGATATTATGCCCAATTGCTGCTAAAATAGCAAGATGCGCTTTTGGGGAACCAAATTACAAACCCTCATGCTTACACATGACTACATTTTGCAGGAACAAATTCTACAAATAAAAGATTAAGATCCAATTTACATTATAAGGCCTCATGACCTAGGTAGCAACACCCAACATATTTGCTCTTTTGATCAGTTCATGACATGAGGAGGTGGAAAAAAATTCATATAAATGTGGAAAACCTTCAAAGAGATACATACACGCTTTGTTTAACACAGTTGATGATATGGGTGTAGTCTTTTCAGGCGTTACTGCAATGTAATTATGGTCGCTGGACCAGGACGACATGGCTGGGGGTGGTGGATGTTCCTCAGCAAGTTTATCTTCATCATCCTCATCCTCTTCATTGTCATGAGACTCTGATTCAGACGATTCTTCTTCAGCTTTGCTAGATGATTCTGTGGACCTCCTGCTGCTCCTCCGCTCTGGCCCCAAATTCTTCTAGAGAGGGGGACATACATGTTGAAATCACCAACAAATACAAGATAAACTGCTCTTCTTACTAAAGGTTCAGAGATTTTTTTAAAACTGTGTTTTGATCATTTCATAAATTAAGGCTAGAAATCCATTAGTGGCCTGTGTGATGTATGACTAACAAGAAATGGTTTTACAGGCATTTACTTGCACCAATGTGGGCTTTGTAGGTGTACATTATCTGTCAATGTCGATACATAAACGTTGGCAAAAAGCAGAAACTAGGCCGCTACATTCATAACAAAACATTTCTGGAGGCTCATTAAGTTAAACATTTGTGAAAGCATTTTAACAAAGCACCCAAACATTTCTTGTACAGGACATGACAAAAGTTCCATAAACATTTAAAACATTAGCAAAATGTAAACACTGGGCAAATGTCAGTATCTTTCTTAAAGCAAGTATCTGCCAATATCAATATGATTCCAATATATATTAGTTTTGTTCTACTTACAGGGTGAAACATACTACACCCATTCTATATCTGCCATTGCTACTGGCATAATAACCACCAACAATACATTTCAGCGCAGCTTATGTGTTTATGATTCACAACAAAGAGCATTTATAGCATATCTAACTCAAAGACTAAATAACAGTTAAGCTTTTTGTGCAGTCCCTATGTAACCAGACTTGATATGTAATACCTTGGGTGTTGACTTTGCTGAAGCCTTTTTCTGTACTTTGATCTTGGTCTTTTCCTTGGGTTTTGCCTCCTTGCCATCAGTTGTGATGGTCTTCATGGCAGCAGCAGCATGTTTAAGGATGCAGTCATTTCCACAGTAAACAGAATCAGGGAGAGCATCCCTCTCACAGCCAGGACCAATGCATTTAGGTAAAGAGGAATCCTCTGCAGTCACGGTTACCTGCTGAAAACTTGGGTTGGTAAGACCTACTGAGTTTTTACAGTGCTTCAAACAGTTATCAGGAACCATTGAAATTTTCTGTTTATTACAACAAATGCTTCTGCTTCAATCTTTGTTGCCAAATAATGTGCACTGTAAATAAGCCAACATATGTATTACATTTCTATTGGGGGTTTTTTTTAGTTCAGGGTCACCTTAAATCCATTAACCCCTACCTAAAACTACCAGATGTATAAAGTGCTATCAAAAGTGTCTGAAGAAAATCAGCTTGACTAGGTGTGGTGTATATAGCACTGCCGTCCCTCATAGTTTTAGGAGATGCTCCCTTATCTTTCACAAAAGAACTGAACATGCACAAAACGTCAGACTTGATCACTGCTGAACACCATTTGCCGAAGGGGACTATAAGAAAGTTCTTTTCTTAATGTGTGTATTAGGAAAGGTTTATACAAAGGTAAAATGCTAATTCAGTTGTATCCAAATGAGTATCTGACTGAAAATTCATTGTCCTTTGTTAGGTACTTGGTGTATGTTCCGTAATGGGTTACTACACAGCCACTATATATTATACAGTAAGTATCTGTTTAATCAAACATGCCCTACATTACAGTTTGAACCCAATCAGGATTTTAGAATATATTTCAATATAACATTCCAATATCCAAATTAATGCTGACTGACTTAAATATTAAGTAATGCAACCTATTGTACACAGACGATTTGGTGTGTCACCGGTTTTAGACAACTAATTTAAAAACAGGATCATGTTTAGTACTTCTCTGCATAGAGTTAAATAACATTTAACACTTTCACATAAAATATGAGTTCACAGACTAAACATGTTAAACATTCCTTTAAAAACAATCACATGAACCAGTATGTTAGCAATACAACACCAGATAAAATGTTCTTTCGTATTAAAATATTTATATACATCTTTAAGCAATGTATGATTCTTCCAAGGCATTTTCTATATATAAAACTAATTATTCCTGTGCATGACTGTATTAGAAAAACACCCTCAAAAATACCCTACAAATACCTACCGGCTGGAAAATCTTTATTTTCTTTTTGCCGCTTGGGTTTGTGGCCTTCTCTATTCTGCCCTTAATTCCCAGGTCTTCCCCTGGTTTCTCTTCTGTGGAAAGAGCAGTAGCAGCGGCAGAGGTTGAGGGTATGGTGGTTTGGCCTGCAGGCATGGGACTGGGCTCTGCTTTGCGAATACTAATGGATAGTCGTTTGCCATTTTCAGCACCAACTGTCGAGTTAGCAGACTTGGATGTTTGAACTTTCTTGGCCGTGCACTTGGGACAAACGTAGTCCTCACCATTGCGCTCCATTAGACGTCCACGTGCTTCTGTAATACCCACACAATCGCCGTGGAACCACTCCTCACAGCGGTCACAGCAAATCATGAACCTGAACACATGCCAAAGCGAAGTTAAACCAAGAATTTTATTGAGGATCTGAAATTGAGTTTTAAACAGATGTGGGACTGCTTTTCAAGTCACTAAAACAATACTCCATCTCTAATTAAAAAAGCAAAAGTCTTTAGAAAATAAGTGAATGAATGAATTAAAATTAAATTTAAAAAAGTGTGGAGTAGCTGTACAAAGAGTTAAGTCATGATAATGATGCACTGAAAAATCAAAAGCAGCATTTTTAGACAAGGACTTACCTTTTGTTGTGTTTCTGTCTGCAGATGCAATACAGCGCATTAGGGTCATAACCATCACTATCAGAGTCAGTGGAAGAAGACTCATCTTCATCCTCTTCCTGATTTTCATTGTGGGTCTTTGCTCCCATTCTAGCTTTTGCTTCTCTTTTTGTGGGAGCAAAGTCCTTACCAGTTGCTTTAACAGGACTTCTGGAAGGCCTTTTGTTGGCAAGGTCCTCTGCAGGGTTCTCCTTGTCCTCCCCTTCAGACTTCTCTTCATGTTGCTCCAGAGCATCCTGATCTTGTTTTGGTTCAGTCACAGTTTCCTCCTTCTGTTCATCCTCAGTACAGGTCGGAGTTATAGATTCTTCAGTCACCTCCTTTGAGGTTTCAATGCTGGCCTCCTCTTCATTTTCAGAGCTGCCATCATCACTGACTGAACCACTTGGACCACCTTTATGCTTGGCTGCTGGCCTCTTCCTACCCCTGCCTCTAGTCTTTCTCACAGTTGCTTTGTTTTCCACTTTGGCTTCTGCATTTCCATCAAAGCTGGCTTCTGAGGCCGTCTCTGCATCTGTTGGGGTCTGGGACGGGGGATCCCCACCTTCCAGCTGAGCAGGAGCGCTCCGTCTACCTCCTCCTCCTCCTCCTCTACCTCGCTTTACTGTCCCCAGGAACTCTTCAAGCTTGTCTGTGCGCTTAGCCTGCCTGCCACTGCGGCGTACAGGTGTGCCCTTAGACTCCGGGCTCTCCACTGCCATTTCTCCAGGCATGTCTCGTTTGGCAATGGTAGTCCGACGGAAGCCCCAGGTCTTCTTGAACTCGGGAGAAGCCTTAGCAGATTTTTCTGGGTCTTCTACTTCGTCCTCTTGAGTGGCATCTCCTTTGTCTTTGCTGCCTTTTTCCTCCTTTGGAACGGCTGCCGGACCTGTGGACAGTATCAGAATTTTAAGACTTTAATTAGTAATGTGTGGGACATTGTATTCGTTTAGAAATAACAAAAATAACAGGGGAATCAGGGGAAAATCACAACTGTAGGCAAGCAGAAATAAATCAATCAAAGACCACTCGAAATATTGTGCCAAAATCCATGAATTCTTAACAATTGAAATGACATTCAAAACAATTGAATCAGGTCTGCCATTTGGAACCAATTGTCACATTTGGGACTCCTTTAGAAATCCACTAAACGCTGCACACCATTAAGGTGGCGCTCCCAGTAAGTACAGCGGTCTAAGCTGTAAGTACCTTGTGAGCTGGCATCCAAAGGATTCTGGCTGGACTCAGGCTCAGGAGCTTGAACTAGCTCAGGAGTCACACTCTCCTCCATAGCTGATGGAGTCACTCACTACTTTTCAAAACAGAATATCTACAGTTAATAGAGAAGCAACACACACAATGCAGATTTAAGCTCTATGTTGCATTTCCCTACCTCAGCTAAGTTAGAGAATTAAGTAATGGTAGGTAAATGGTAGGCTATGAGTGAGCCATAATTTGCTATTAGCTCATTTTTCTACTTTTCACATTTGATTTTATTCTTTAACTTTCTGAAAGTCTGAAAATCACTCAATCCTACAAAACAGAAGTATAATTTTAATAGAAGAATAAATGTCTTGCTCACCTTAATAAAACATGAACAAATGCAGCTGGGATCTACCAGCCACAGTCAGTATTAGTTAACTTAAATATTCTACATGAGCTGCAGTAAAAGTCAAATAATGTATAATGCAATTTTTTAAGTAAAGGAATTAATTGTGCTATTTTACACACTCAAATGACCTATGTGGCAATACACTTTCTGAATTTTGTTTAGGTAGACTGGCAACATAGAACTACTCTTCAAAATCAGTGGTCTTCAAACCAGTCCTCAGGGACTACCAAATGGTAAGAAGCTTTTTTGCTCCATCTTAATGCATTATGAGTTAGATTGGCAAAAAAACATAGATCAGGACCTGGGTACTGGTTTGTAGATGACCGTTATTAAAGCGTGTATAATGACAAGGATGAAAGGGCTGCATTGAGAGCATAAACTAATTTAAATAATGTATTTTTTTTTTTTAATGCATCATGTATACAGTTATGGCACCATCAGTAATTTACACACTGCATGTATTAGTAAAAAGGATGTTGCATTCGAATGATTGCCTCATTTATAGCATACAGCAAACATGCTCTAATAGTTTAATCTTCATTTACTGTTATTAGAGTAAAAGGCAGCATGTAAACAGTTTAATATTTTGTAGAAATGGATCGAAAGAAGTTCAGGGACTGAAGCTGGTAGGTATAATCCTTATTTAGAGGAGTTAGTTTCACTGCTGGTATAAGGAAACCATTTGAAGCCTGGTGAAATAATGTGTTGGGTTGTTTTTAAGTGTTATATTTATAACTGATGTGTTTGTCATGCATTACATTTAACATTTTGATGACCACTTATTTTAGCAGCCATCAGATTTTATGTCCTTCTGCCATTGCAATTAAATTGCAGCAAGTGTCCCCTCTGCTTCCCTATGCAAAGAATAAACAGTTATAGTTCTTAGACTGTCTACAGCAAAATGTATTCATTATTCTTGAATATTTTCCATGAAGATGAAGAAACATTAACAGAACATTGTGCATATGACAATAGTTGGTAGACAACAGTGCTGAAAACATTATGAATGTTTTGAAATGTAGTAGGGAGTGACATTTTTCATGTAGATGAAAAGTGGTATGGAAATGTCTTCAGCATCAATGACTCCTATAAGCATTAAAAAACACGAAAATGAATGATCATTTTTCATTCCATCAGAGCAGGGGGAACTACACTCAACAAAAATAAACGCAACACCTTTGTTTCTGCTCCAATTTTTCATGAGATGGACTTAGATCTAAAACTCATTCCAGATACACAATATTACCATTTCTCTCAAACATTGTTTACAAATCAGTCTAAATGTGTGATAGTGAGTACTTCTGCTTTGCTGAGATAATCCATCCCACCTCACAGGTGTGCCACATCAAGATCCTGATCTGACATCATTAGTGCACAGGTGTACCTTATACTGCCCACAATAAAAGGCGTCTAAATGAGTCCATCTCATGAAAAATCAGAGCAGAAACAAAAAGGTGTTGCGTTTATATTTTTGTTGAGTGTATAAAACAACTCCACATTAAATGTGGTTTAAATTGGGGAAAGAGTGTAAAACACTCCTGAACTCTTCAAGTGTTCAATTTTAACAAATAGAAACACGAGGCATGTCCATCAAGTGTGTGTTTTTAGTTAAGTGAGGCAACGGTTTCTTTAGTAATCAGTGAAAGCTGTCTGCAGTCTGAGCATGTGTGAAGCCAAACAGACTGCCACAAACAAGTATGGAAATTAGGTATTTCATACACTGGTGTCTTTTCTGCTTTGTATGAACCCTTACATCAGAATAATTTAGAGTAACCCTGTTACCCTTGTCACAATTATTGAACTGTCAGAAATCTTTCATTTAGAGGAACCAAGAGCAGGGTACCTTTATGTATGTCTTTGCAACTCTGCTGAACTCTGAATAGTGTAGGATTACAGCAGATGCCGATCTGCACACATCACAGAGAGCCTATGAAAGAGAAAAGCCATTTTTTTTCTTTATCAAAAAGAACTGTGCAAAGGCCAATGAGTCAAGATTAAAATGTTTAAAAGTTACCAGTTTCAAACATACTAAGGACACTTGAATAACACGTAATTTCTACAATAGTGTTACCTACGTGTGGGGTTTATCTTGGGAGATCAATAAGCAGTCTTTAAATCAGACAAACCCAACACAGCTTCTATAGAAACAAACTTCGGGTCACCAAATAGTTTTTTTTTTTTAAGTGACTTACCTTTGGAACTACAACTTAGCCCATGACTACATTAAAAACAATGTCCAGTAACAAGCCCTAACAAACAGCTTTAAACTTAAACTAAGCCTTGGGTTTAAAATAAATGTGCAATGAATGTACAGTCAATACTAGATATAATCTATTAATGCTAATTGTAAGACACTAAATGGTTATAATTGTCCATCAGGTGTGTGAAATACAGCTAAATAATAACAGCCCAAGAGGCAACAAACATGTCCTAACCAGGCTCATCTGGACTATATGCACCAAACCATTTTTCTTTAAAGAGGTTTCCTACAACAGGTTTCTTCCTTGAATTATTTGTCCAACTAAAGGTGAAGAGTGAGGCAGTTTGTCTCAGTCAGCTCTTCAAAATCATATGTGCGATATGTCCCATAATCAATTAAAATTCACTTTAATAGTTTAATTTCAGAAGTTCCAAAAAACCTGAATCAAGACAAGGTCATACTGTATATTGTGCCAAATTAATAGGCTTACACCTGTCTAAAGGGGCAGAAACTGATGGAACATCAGTGGATAAATATTTCCATGCAATTAACCAAGCATCATATTAACTGACCTTGAAACAAATTGTGAAAGAATATATAAAGCGGTGTTCAAAAATAAGAACAGTCCGACAATCACTAACCTGATCAATCACTGTTTTTAGTAGAAATTCAATTCCTACGTGGCAAACACGGGTCTTTAAAGTATAGAATATTGTGAAAAAGTTCAATTTCTCTTGACATGACTTTCAGAAAGTAAAATCCATGTATATCCATTATATAAATTCATTACACATCGTGAAATATCAATCCTTTTTTTTATTGGCATTTCAATGATTATGGCTTACAGATAAAACCCAAAATTGACCGTCTCAGAAAATTAGAATACGGTGAAAAAGTTCAATCTCGGAAAGTGATGGTGTCACCCTAATCAGCTAATTATCTCCAAACACTTGCAAAGGTTTCCTGAGCATTTAAATGGTCTCGGTCTGAGGGACTGAGGAGGGTAAGCCACAAAAGCTCATTGCTAAAAAAAGCTGGTTGTGCTGTAGCCAAGCATATTCACAGAAGGTTGAGTGAAAGGAAGAAGTGTTGTGTGAAAAGGTTCACCAGCAACAGGGACAACAGCAGCCTTGAGAGGACTGCGAAGCAAAATCCATTCAAGAATTTGGAGCTTCACAAGGAGTGCACGGAGACTGGAGCCAGTGCATCCTGAGCCGCTACACAGACGAATCCTAGACATGGGCCACAAATTTTGCATTCCTCATGTCAAGCCACTTCTGAACCAGAGACCACGTCAGAAGTGTCTTACCTGGGCTGAGGAGAAAAAAAAGCACTGCACTGTTGTTCAGCGTCCAAAGTCCTTTTCAGATGAATGTAAATTTTATCTGTCATTTGGAAATCATGGTCCCAGAGTGTGGAGGAACAGTGGAGAGGCACAGAATCCATGTTGCTTGAAGTTTCCACAGATTTTTGGGCCAGGTCATCTGCTGGGGTTGGTCCATTGTGTTTTCTGAAGTCCACAGTCAAGGCAGCATCTACCAGGAAACATTTCATGCTTCCTTCTGCTGACAAACTTTATGGAGATGCTGATTTCATCTTCCAGCAGGACTTGGCACCTGTCCACACTGCCAAAGGTACAAAAAGCTGGTTCAATGACCAGCATGTTACTGTTTGATTGGCCAGCACACTCTCCTGACCGGAACCCCATAGAGAATCTATGGAGTATTGTCAAGATGAGAGACACCAGATCCAACAATGCAGACGACATGAAGACTGCTATCAAAGCAACCTGGGCTTCCAACACACCTCAGCAGAGCCACAGGCTGATCACCTCCATGCTATGTCATGATGCAGTAATTTATGCAGGAGGAGGCCCAAACAAGTATAGAGTGCATAGGTATTAACATACTTTTCAGAAGCCTGACATTTCTGTTTAAAATATATTTTATTGATCCTGTGATACTAACATTTTCTGAGACTGAATTTAGGCTTTTATCAGAAAGCCATAATCATCGAAATTCCAAGAAACAAAGGCTTGACGTGGTACTCTGTGTGTAATGAATCTATGTGAATTTCACTTTCTGAAAGAAATGTCAAGAAATATTGAACTTTTTCCACAATATTCTAAATATTGTTTTAGATGTACCTGTAATTTGCTTGCAGGTGTAGTAGATTAATAAAAAACCAATAGCCATGGTAAGCATGCTGCAGGTCCTGTGTGAATGAAGCATTAATTGAAAGGGTAAAAATAGTAAAGGTAAATCATGCTGTGAGAAAATGATCTTTAATAAGGGAAGGCAGCAAATGTACATGCTGATTATAGTTCATTTCTCTCAGAAAATTAGTTAAATGGGTCATTCCACACATTGATCAGAAGAGCAGCATACTTTGATTAAAATGTTAAGGAGGGGGGGGGAATAAAAAGTGCAGAAAATAAGCTGTTCAGATAAAATGATTTATATTGGTTTAGAGGGGGCAGTGGACTTTGCTAAGTTCAGAAGGTCACAGATCCCAGGCACCACTGAGGTCTCAGGCACCCTTGAGGTACCGCGCCCACTTGACCGCTCCCCGGGTGCTGCTGATAGCTGCCCGCTGCTCCACGTGTGCAGGTGTCACATTTCATCGTGGTGCACAGCGTGTGATAGTGTGTTCAATTGACAATAGTCACAGTCACTTAAAATGCCAAACAAAACCGGAGACATGGAAAAAATAAAACTACCATTTGAATGGATCGAAGAATAGACAAGATAGCAAAGACTCAGCCAATGATCAGCTCCAGAAAGATGCTAATCTGTGTTACTCAAATGTTATCTGTGAGTACTGTGACAATTAGAAGATGCCAAGCTAATGGCAAGAAGCCCTCGCAAAGTCCCATTGCTGAAAAAAAGAAATGCTGAAGAGATTACAATTTGCCATAGAACACATTTACTGACCTAAGGAGAAATGGTTCAACATTTTGTGGTCTAATGAAAGCAAGATTGTTCTTTCAGGTCTAGGCGGTGCAGCCAGTTTGTCAGACGTGCCCCAAATACTGAATTCAATTCACGGTACACTCAGAAGACAGAGAAGCATGGCGGTGCAAGCATCATAATACGGGACTCTGTCTCATACTATGTTGTCAGGCCTATTTATTGAAAACCAGGGACTGTAGGCCGATTTGAATACATAAAAAAAAAAACTTGGGTCTTGTTGCCGTATGCTGAAGAGGACAGGCCCTCGACGGGTGTTTCAGAAAAACAACAACCCCAAACACACCAGTAAAAGAGCAACATCTTGGTAACCAAGAAGATGATTGTTACAGCATGACCAACCCAATAGAAAACTTGTGGGGTGATAAACATGCTGCGTCTGAGGTAAAAACAAGAAATTATGGAATGAAGTCCTGTAGGTGCCAGAATATGATTGACTGGGCAGCAGTACTCAGAAACTAGTTCTGTGATTCAAATAGAAACCATTTAAAAATAAATTTTCGGTTTAATATTTTAATTTAAAATATAAATAATAAGGATTAACATGTTATTTTTCTTCATGTTTTGATTAGGAATAGAATGCACAATGTTCCCAAAGCTTTGGTATTAATAGAAATAGACTATTATAATTAATTTATTCACTTATACATATCGCTTTTAATCAGAAAAACTGTATAATGACACTAAAATATATATAAAAATAAAAATATAAACTGCACGCTGGAAAAAAAATCCACTTGGATATTTCATCCCTGTGATTCAAATTAGCACTCAGTCAACAAGGTAATGACATTCATTCAATCTACATGCAATGGCCTGGCTCACAAAATCTATTCATGACAGTCTGTATACAATATCTAAATAGGGGACCATACTTAAATGTGTTTGTAAAATTAGATAAACCACAGAAAGCTTTTTCTAAAATTGAAAAGATGTACAGAAACCTGTTCAAGTGCCCCCTCCCCAAGGGCTGGTCACAATATCTAAATTTTAAATTAAGCTTAATTGTCAAATACCGTGCCTAACAATTCAACATGCTCTGCAACTATTGTAGAAGAATTAAATGGACAGATTAGTTTTTGTTAACTAGGACAAAAGCTGATGTACAGCAAATCAAGGGGCACACAAAGGCAGTTAAAGTTTACAGGTATCTCTTGAGCATGTTCACATCAGTTAAAAAATAAATCTCTGAAAATGTGTTTCTTGCTTTTACTGCCTACACAAATTCACACTGCTTGAGGGCAATGTGTGAAATAACTCTGGTTTCAGAAATATCTACTAAACATGAAGTTAAACTTGGTAACCACAGCTCCCCTTTCTGTTTAAAGGGCTCTTTCTGCTCCCTAAATTACAGCTCTCTTTTCCTGAGACTCGAGGTCATGCAAGGCAAGCTTAGTTTCATCAAATCAATCAACACAGGTTTATGTTTGATTCATTATTTAACAATTCACAAGCAGCCAAATTCAATTCAGAGATTAACTGGGACATTTTTAATGAATTTAAAGACAACTACAGTCTTAAATTTAAAACAAAAAGTAAACATGATCACTAAATAAAAAATGATGTTATTCTAATATGGTCCCAAGAGCACCCCTGAAGATTAACTACCAAATACGATTTTTCCACATTCCATACAAAGATTCTCACAATGTCAATACAAAAAAAAAAGAAAGAAATGTTTTTTCATTTACATTGAACAAGAAACAAAGTAATGCAAACTGCTATGCTTAGATAAGGATAAATTAGTATAGATCATATTGATAAAGCATTAATAAAGCAACTGCGCTGTAGGAATGAATGTTACAGGTTTCCATGGGATCTGATGATTGCAAACATTGCAGCAGAAATTCTCAGGTGACAGCAAATTGAGGTAATGGATTTGATCCTCATTGAACAGCCACTCACCACTCTGTCTGGAATCTGTGAACTGTTACTGATGCATGTACTAAAGTACGAAGAGCAAATAAAGGGAAGCATCTCCATCACACACGCTAAGCCACATTTTTGTTGTGCACCCCCTGTGAGTTTACACCTGCAACAGTTGTCTAATAAATGTAAGCAGAATGGCTAGAGGTAACAAATAATGGTTAAGTAAGGTACTTGTATCTTGTAAAAATTCTTCACTTTTCCAATCTAAACACAGGACACTAAACACAACTTATGAATCTCATTTAAGGAGAATGAGTATTACAAAAGTGGAAGTGTAAAACAGACTCAACAGATGCAGGATTTATTTTTATTACAGCCGCAGGGGACCTACAATACCCATGAAGCTAAAATTCCATTTTTTGCAATAGTTTATTTAGGGTTATGTGCAAGAATGAAAGAAATGACAAACCGATTAGATGACTTTGCATTGCAACTTACTGGCTAATACAACACATTTCGTTTTAGCAAAGTGGAAACCCTTTTTAAATCACTTTTGCACAATTAATCAAATAATATACTAATAAATGGCATCATGATTAAGAAAAAATGACTCAGGAAATAATAAAAAAATACATTAAGGAAAAGCCATTATAGTATATATTAATTATCTTGATAATTCTGTTAATACCAGACTTAATATAATAAGCTCCTCTTCATAATTCTAGCAGCACGCTCATCACCACTGCCTAGGTTTAATTCCTGGACAGGGAACATCTCTATTTAAAGAGGCAGCTGCATGGTTAGAGAAGGGAGGTTGTGATTGTGGGGTAGCAGGTTCCTTTCCCAGAACCAGTCAGCAGGGTGAATGCTCATCAGCAAGTCACCAAGCCTCTCGCTGCTCCCCAGGCACGTGCTCACACTGCCTTGGTTAAGTAAAACTCCGGATAAAAACACAAATTACAATAATAATATAATACCTATTTAGAGACTATGAAAAATACTTACTGTTGTATACAGATAGTCAAATCATTTCACCAAAAAAAACCCCCTGCAGTCTGTGTAATGACCATTAATGAGCTAAATCACTGCTGACAAGTTTAACTAAATCCATGAAAAACCTATGATGCAAAAAATTATATTTAACCATAGTATTAGCCTAAAGGAACCATCTACCATAACACGTTTGTTGCAGAACACCTAATCCTTATATTAACCCTAATCCTAAACTAAATCGCAACCCTAACATTAATCCTAGCCGGAACTCAGATCCTGAACTTAATCCTAGCTCTAAACCCTACCCATGGACAGAGCCTGTGCAGAACCACTAGCTGCTAGCACATACCAACAAGACCCGTTCACCTGAAAGAGGCGGCGGTGGTTAATCAGGTGTGTAATCAGAAGCCAAATTCTGCTCTTTTCCCGCACAGATGGCCAGTTGAGACTCATGTGATTAAAGAACCAGTTCTGGAGATTCTCCTTCCAAAGGGTCGTCGGTCTGCGCGTGCGGCTTGAGATGGCCGTCTGAAGTTAGCCTCCTCTGCTGCTGGTGGGTTTTGCGTTACGTTACAGGCAGTTTGGACTTTACGTTTTCCCCGTTAACATGACTCAACCGCTGGACGAAACAAAAACAACGATATTACGTCCCGTACATGGGAATGCCAACGAGACGCACACAAACAGCCCCGTTCGCCAAGCTCGCTAGCCGGTTTGGCGAAAAACACACGGCCGGGCGGTCTGGAGATGCAATTTGCGGACTGCAACTCGTCGAAAAATTAATTTTATAACGTACAACATGACGCTAATACGTTAAAGGTTTTCTAAAACGTCAGGCAGTACTCACTACGCGTTTGAAACACAATCCATGTTAATGTTTTCGTGAGTATCCGCTAATAGGTCTCGTGCTAGCAACCAGGCCAGCACGAGCGCGCGAGCGAATCACCATAGCGACATCGAGCGATGTTTCACGAGCTTGATTTGTGTCGAACGCAGTTACACGAACAGCGCTAGGAGACTGTGACTGTACGTATTTGCTTGCACAACGACAAACGCGGCTCTGCGAAAACGGTGTATTTTATCCATTGGGAGGGTGATGGTGGTGCTAATATGGTGGCCTTCGATCGCGGCGCCATTACCGATGCTGGGGCTCGCGACACTTCTCCACTCAAGGCGATGGGGCGGAGGTCAGGCAGATGTTTGTGCGCACAGTTGTACATACGGGGCTGCAGCGCGCGCACGGCATCTGTCTGCTCACGGTGCTACTCTCTCAGTCGCGCATACTCACTTGTCAAGCTGGCGTGTCTGCAACGCGGTCACCGCCACATTCCGTCCTCCATTTTCTCTCCTCGCTGATGGGGCGAACGAATACAGGAGCGCCTTCTCCAGCTCTAGTAGAGGACAAGCCGCGCTAAGGCACGGACGTTCTAGCCACAGCGCCAATGCTGGACGGGAGGAGGAAGTGCATGCAGATCCTAGTTTTAGGCCCGATTCGGGTACACGGATTAACCTTAGTCTAAACTGCAGTGCAGGGAAGTAAATAAATTAAACGCACACTAGGTGTTAATGGGGTATAAATAGTTAACTTATTTATTGATAAAATAAATACACTGGTCCCAAAAGCAACTGAGCTTACATTGTGCTTGGTCCTCTTCACATCCCACAGTAATAGGATTGATTAATTTGTCATCTTGTTCACAATAATACAATCTACACATGATTTTGGGCTCAGAATGCATGTCTGCAGCTGGATCCTTCTCCTAGGATGTCATTGATCCAAGATGGCTGAGGTAATGCTGGTACCCACCACAACTTTGCTTTCTTCATGTGTTTTTAGATTAATTATCATGTGTTTTTAGATGCAGTTTTCTGGCATATTTGCCTTGGACTCCAGAATCCTCACCAATTTCTACCAATGTACCATTAAGAGCAGAGATTCTATCTGGCTGCATCATGGCCTGGTATGAGAACTGTAATGCTCTAGAGTAGGGATGTCAAAATCCAGTCCTGGAGGCCAGTGTCCTGCACAGTTTGATGATTTTCTTGCTCAGACACACCTGATTCAACTCACCTGTTAATTGACAGACTGAGTGAGTATGTTTGAGGAGGGAAACTACCAAACTGTGCTGGATACTGATTTTGACGCTGCTGTTCTAGAGGTGGGAGTCCAAGACATTTAGGTAGTTCCTCTCTTCCAACACACTCGGCACACCTGGTAATTAACATGTGAGTTGAACCAGGTGTGTTTGAGCTCCAGGACTGCAGTGGATGATCAGACTAGTGCAGCACATAACCAGGACTGAGGATTACAATAGTAAAAACATTGGTCACTTTAGACTTTCCTTCAGTATATACGAGTGTTACTATCTTACCCTTGTGCTATTTTTCTATTTTATTTTGCTTGTAATTCTCTTCTGCTAAAAGATCATTCTTTATTGTCCCACAAGTGGGAAATTCACAGTGTTACGTCAGAAAGAGCAGCAAACAGAGTACATAGAAAACAATAAATAAGAAGTTACTTTTATAAAGTTACAGGTCAGATCAATAAAAATATAAAAGTATCTACACAAGTAAGTAGTGCACAAAAAGATATCAAGAATAAGGCGTCTGTTTAAATGTAGCTTGACTTAACTTATTATTGTGTACATCCCAGTATGTGTGTGTGTGCATGTCAGAATACACACTGTGAAGGAAAGACAAAAAATATTGCACAGGAACGTATTGAACAGAGGAATATTTCACAGAGAGAAAGTATGGCACGTTACATGTGATGGAGTTTCAATTGTCAGTCTGTGGCGTGTGTGTGTATGTGTGTGGTCAGCTGCAGGTGTTGATTGTACAGTCTGACAGCAGCTGGAAGGAAAGACCTGAATCTTCAGGAATCTCTCATACTTCTCATTTATTTCTATATATTTACTATGCAATCTGAGGAAGCTCAGAGTCCAAGAATGCCATTAAGTAATGTTCTATTGTATCTGTATACAATAATAAACATAATATTTGCTCCTCATTTCTAAAGAATTGTTATAATTTCTGATTATATTATATATGTTTCCCCATTATATTGTATAAGTTACACATTATATTGTATAAGTTACACTAGTCCCTTCTACAAATCCAAGGTCATTTTACATAGAGAAAAAATTTAATAAAAAAGTAAATCTTTAGGAAGTGGAGGTGGGAGAAAGAGGGAAGAGAAGAGAAAGGTTATTAGCTCAGCTTTTTAGAAATCCAGAGTGTAGGGCAGCAGCAATGCAACACTGCTTTTTCTTATTTGTCTGTCCTTTGTCTTCCAGTTATGGTCTCACTGGCTGGGATTCACTGCACCTGCTTCTTCCTTTCTTACGATAACACTCATCTCTCTCACCCTGACCTTGGTCCATCTCTTAAAACCCATTATATTCACTTACTCCAGGCCCTGTTCCAACTGTGAGCCTATTCAAAATGAAAGAATGAATTTATTTCATCTTCATTCTGAAGATCTTGTCTTGTATAATCGCTTCTTGACCCCTTAGTTGCCCCTCTCCCTTCACAAGAACATCATTATAATCGCTTTAAAGTTGATCTTGTCACTAACATTTGGAAACTCACATGAAAAGCATTTCCCACACAAGGTGAAATCTGGGTTTGGAAAACTGGCCTTAAAGGCTTAAAGTCTGTATCATGTTCCTGCACAAAATAAACACTGGTCATAAGGCATGGACTCCAGAAAACACCTGATTGTGTGCTGTGGTATCTGGCATCAAGATTTTAGCAGTATATTACAACAAGTCCTATGCTGTGAGGTTGAGCCTCTATGGATCAGTTTAGGTTGTTCTGCACACACCACAGCTGCTCTGTTGGATTAACATCTAGGGAATTAGGAAGTGAACACCTTGAACCCTTCGCCAGAACATTCCTGAGCAACTTTGGCAGTGTAGCAGGGTGCACTTTCTTGCTGAGAGAGGCCATGGCCATTAGAGAATACCATGACCATGAAGGGGTGTACTTGGTTTGCAACAACGGTCAGGTATGCGTTTTATCGCAAAGTAACATCCACATGAATGCCAGGACCCAAGCTTTCTCAGCAGAACGTTGCCCAGAACATCAGCCTTCCTCTACCTTCTTACCTTTTTACATCTTGGTGAAAACTCTTCCCTAGTTACTCACACAAGTACCCAGCCATCTACATTATGTCAAAGAAAATGTGATTCAGCAGACCGGCCCACTTGTTCTGACGATTTTTAATGTTCGTGTGTCAATTTTAGGCTCTGTTTACTGAAGGCAGGGGTCACCAAGGGCAGGCTCGCCAGGCTGTGGCTATACAGCCCATAAACAGTAAGCTGCAATGCTCTGTGTCTTCTTATAGACACTTCTTATACATATCCATGAACGTTCAGAGCTAAATGTGCTATAGTAGATGTTCTATGGTATTGGAACAGAAAGACTAGCCTTTGCTTCCCACACTCCTCAATAAGCCCTGGACGCCCATGACCTGTCACAGAGCCAACAGTTGTCCTTCTTTTGGTAGGTGCAAACCACTGCATACGTAGAACACTCCACAAGATCTGCTGTTTTGAAGATGCTCATGCTCAGTCTTCTAGCCATCACATTTTGGCTCTTTTCATTGTCTAATAGACTGCTATTTTCTGTCTTCCAACACATACGCTTCGAAAACTGACTGTTATGGATAATATATGCCACCCTCACTGACCGGTGCCATTGTACTAAGATCTTTATTGTTCACATAATTCACTTCAGTGATTTTAATGATCGGTCTGATGAGTGTATATGGTATTATTACCCATCCATTATCCATACAGCTATATGGCTGACCCAGGGATCGAACCCAGGACCTTCGTGCTGTGAGGCGCTAACCGCTGAACCACCGCACCTCCCAATTGTATTATTAATAATGATAATATTACATTTGTGTAGAACGTTTCTTACAGTAAAGCCGTCGCTCTCTCATTGTTCTCATCCAGTGTCCGGGGGTGTTGCAGGAAGGACCCAGAGGCTACAGCAACGGCCTTAGCTCCTTGCACACTTTGTAGTGGACTGGTGTCTGGGGGCATCCACAGCTAAGGTGGGGGCAATGTGGCAGAGCTGAGGCTTACGGGGTGTGCTTATGCTGCACGGCCCCCTGGGAAGAACTGTTATGTGTGTTTGGACTGTGTTTTGGGGGTTTTAATTGTGTTTTCAGTGGAGATTGTTTATAGTATATGTGTTTTCGGGAACTATTTTGAGAGTTTTGTGTGGGTTTTGGGTAAATGGCTGAGTTCACCGCCACTGTGCTACTATACCGCTCTGAGACAGTGGCAGTGGCTTCAGCCATAAAGCAATGTGGTTTTGATGTCTGAGTGCTCTGTGTGTGCTATGGCAGTTAGGGGTGCACTAATGCTTTGGAGTTCTTTTAAGAGCTTAATGCGAAGGGTTCTGTACTGATTTGAGAATTAAAACTTGGCGTCAGTTTCCATCTTTACCCACCAATGATTGTCCAAGTTGTAAAATTGTCACATTGTTTAAAAAATTGAGTAAAAAAATATGGTAATGCAATACAAAAGGTATGCTTTACAACGTAATAATAAGTTAAACTGCAGGAATTTTTAATAAGCAGGAGTTGTAGAGTCTGACTGCAGTAGGAAGGAAGGAATTCCTGTTGCCTTCCATGGAGCATTTTAAGCTGGTGAGTCTGTGACTAAAAGTACTCCGTAGTTCATTCACCACTCTGTGAAGTGGGTGATCTATGTTGTCCATGATGGACTGAAGTCTGGACAATGTTCTCCTTTCAGCCTCAGTTTCTATGTTGTTAAGTCTCTTCCTGTCTGGCTTATTGTCAATGTGTACACCCAGATATTTGTAGTCCTGAACAGTCTCCACATAAACCCCTATAATGGACAGGGGAGTGATAGGAGATTGTGATCTCTGCAAGTCCACCACCAGTTCTTTGGTCTTTTGAGTGTTGTGCTGCAGCTGATTCAGCTCACACCAGTCCACAAAAATATCTACAGCCATCCTGTATTCTGTGTCGTCCCCACCCCTGATACATCAGACGATTGCTGAGTCATCTGAGAATTTCTGCAGCTGGCAGCCCTCCATGTTGTACTGAAAGTCTGATGTGTACAGGGCGAATAGGAAAGGTGACAGAACAGTTCCCTGAGGTGCTCCAGTGCTACACAACACCGTATCAGACTTACATCCTTGTCGTTGTAGGTACTGTGGTCTATTAGTCAGGTAATCCAAAATCCATGCAACTAGGGGAGCATGAACTTGCAATAATCAATAATAAACAAGAAGAAAGAGAAAAATATGTTAATTATGAGACTGTTTGGAAATGGTCTGCTTCCCAAGTTAAGCAAGCCAGGCTAGTGAAACACAAGCAAGGATTCTCAGGACATTTTTCTCTCAGAGGAAGTGTGAAACCAAAGTCCTGATTTCTGTGATCTGTTACAAAGACTATTTCAATAGTATCATGCACTATTCACGATGTATACTTCTGCTCTTCCTTAGGATTACTTAAAAAGATTACAGGAAAATATAAAACACCCAGTCATTTTCATAATTTATGTAAACTACAAGCTTTTAAAGCTTTAAGAGCTTTAATAAAGCAATGTGCAGTTGTCCAATTTAGCATTAAACCTTGGTGTTAGTCTCGTCTCTTCCCCTGACAATTATCCAAGCCGGAAAATCGTCACAATATCAAACAGTGCTTGAAGATAATGTGAGGCGATCTATTTAAAAGTTGAACTGAAGGTTCAACAGAAAAACGGTCCTAAGCACAGTAGCAATCCACAATGGAATGGGTCAAAAAGAAAAAAGGTTTCTTGAACCCCATTGAAATATTTGGGATTTGAAAGGGCAGTATATGCAAGAAAATATACAAACATCTTGAAGTCAACAGAAGGAATTTTGCATGGATGTCAAAAGATTCAGGAAGGCAATGACAGTTTTTGACAGCACAATTATCAAAAACAACACAAGTTATTTTCGCTAAAAGGGCCAATACTATTGAAATAGTTCTGAAACCAAGGGTGTTGAATAATTGAATAAATTATTGAAAAAGCTAGTCTTTTTTGTGGTTTTGTTGCAAGTACATAGAAATTATTAATAGGAAATGTATTAAAGAGTGTGAGACGTTTGCCGATCAATTATGTTGGAAAAATCAACAATTTCCATGGGGTGTACTCAATTGTTCTCATGACTGTATATTACATCACTGGCTGTGTCCAGCAGCTTGTTCAGTCCAGATCCTCTTAAACAAAGCAGAAACATAGCAAAACATTAAGACCACCAAATCTTTATTTATGTACAATATGTAAACATTTGTCTTTTCTTGTAATATATACAGCAAATCCTCTGGATAGTTTTCTTTCTTTCATCTGTTTAGAATAAAGTATAATGTAATCATTGTCAACAGTCAACAGTCAAATAATATGGGTTTACAAAAGAGTGATGTTGTCGGTGTCCTGCAATTATTATTTAAGTTATGGGGTTGAATAATAAACATTAGACCAATATTATACAGTGTCTCAATATTAGTATTATGTTTGGTCAACATATAGGCCCAATCAGAAATGTTAGTTTCATAACTTTCACGGAATGACAAATTTAAAAGTTATTTAACAGTACAATAAGACTGCCTACAGAAGCAGTGGAAAAGTGGCATTGAACTTCACTGACTCTGCAACATTAAAGAATGTTTAAAACAGTATTACATAGTTCAAAACAAGAAAGGAAAACAAGAGTTAAGTCACCTGGTCAGGTGCCATTCAGTCAGATGCATAACATTCAAAAACTACGCCAACATGGGCACATAAGGGAGTGTAGATAAAGGCAAAATATGTTTTGAGGTTTAAACGAAAAATACAGTTTCAATTCAGAATTCTGAATGATCTAGTGAAACAGTAACAATGCATCATGCGGACCACATTAAATACGAGTTGATAAAAAAAAAAAAACATGCCCCCATGAAACATGTTGGAAAACTAATATCTAATAGTGGTGAAATTTTTTTAAAATCCTGACTTTCAAATGGTCTTGTCGATGCATAGGCAAACAAATTATAGTCTTCAGAGCTTCATATAACCAAAATGTTGGATAAATTAACATACATATGAATATAAATCAGTGTTCTTTAAAATATTATCAATGGTAAAAAATAAACATGAAATCCCACACGCTATTCTTCACTGTCCACCCCCCATATAAAGCTTATATAATAGGAAAGAATAAAAATGAATGGAAATGTAACATAACTACGACTTTAACATGGCCCTTTTCACAGTGAAAAATGTGACTAATTTTAGGTCTGTATGATATTAAGACACACCTGTATTGGAACCTAATTATTTCACTTTCTGGGTTCAGGTCTCCACAAATTCACTCTTGCTGGTGAGGCATTAAGTGACAGTATAATAAAGATGTGTTTAGATATTTCATGCAGGACGGCTGCATGTTCTGAAAAAAAAAAAAGTAGTTTCACTTCAGAATTAAGCATTTAATGCCAAATAGGTTCAAATAAACAGGTTTAAATAATGCTTCTAATGAGGAAAAAGCACCATAAAATAACTTTTTTTGGGTGTAAAAAATTGTAGCGGCCTTCATATGGATTCTTTGTGACATTCATCGCTGGCGTTATGCAGAGAAACTTAGAACCTGCACTAAAAAACAATTTGAAATAAAATGTATTATAGCAACACAACTTTGTCTTTCATTTTGCTTTTGGCAGTAATTGTATTAATGTACTATAATTTGTTACTGTGTAAATTAAAAACAAATTCAATGCATCACTATTTTCAGTGCAGTTAGATTGAAATTATGGAGTCCCAAATGTCCAGAACCAGTCGAAGCTAGGCCTCAAAAACCCTTTGTGTGACACATATGAGATACAGAAAAGTACATCGGCCATCCCAACGTTCCAAAAGCACAGCTTGGCAAGACAACACACACATAATAAAAAATATTTCATTGTAGTGAAGGATTCGACTAGGTTTTGTACAGTTATGCAAGTGCTGTTCTAAAGAGTTTTTGTGACTGAGCTAGGACAGACTGACAGCGACACTGTCCTTAGGTTTATCCACATCACTGTCCTTGTCTGTCGAAGGAGCTGCTACAGTTTCTCGTGGTGAGTCCTGATCATTGTTAGGATGCCCAGAGCCTTTGGGATCTGTGCTCGACTCTGTCTCTGGCTCTTGCTGTGATGATGTCGCTAAAAAAAAGAAAAGAAAAGGGGATTTAGAAGTTGTAATGAGTCTGCTGTCTGGTTCCGAGAATCAACACTTCAGTGACCAATCCACTTCTCTAACCATTAAGCCACAGCTGCCCATTCTATAAATGATAAGATACTGTACAGTTGGTCAGGGGTCAGTGAAATATATCCTACCGGACTGTGTGCAGGACTTCATGTGTTCTGGCCAGTGGGCTTGCTGGCATGGGTAATCACAGTAGCTTGTATTCCAGCAGCAGTAGAAAATTGCCTCCTTCTTACAGTTGGCACACCATTGCTTCTTCTTGGTCTCATCCACTGCCTGTTGCTTCTCAATCTCCATTTGCTTCTTTACCTCAGCAACTAGCCGTTCTCGCTCCTGCTCCAGACTCTGCCTCATCTCTGCCATGGTCAGCTCTGATTGAAAACATGCAAACACAAAATTTAAGTTCATAAACCATAATCATGAAGCAGCCCATTACATAAAATATAAATGTATATAAATGTATAAAAAATACATTTTCAATAATGCCCTTAAAAGAAAATCCCACAAACATTGAACTTTTGTCAGCCTCATAGTGAGAAAATAACAAACCTAAATTGTGCTTCATCTCTGCTAACTCCTGTTGATGTAGCCACTGCAATTTTTCAATTTCAATTCGTAACCGTCTTATCTGCAATGCAAAGCAAAAAAAGTTAATCCTGCTCTGTTCTAGTGAAATTTAAAGCATTCGTTCATTTATTCTCCAAACTGCATATCCATTTTGGGTGGTGGGGAAGCTGGAGCCCATCCCAGCTGACTATGGGCCAAGGCAGGTCAGGGACAGGAGGCCAACCCATCACAGGACAACACAGAGAATGACAACCACTCTCACACACTCTCACACACTCTCACACACTCTCACACACTCTCACACACTCTCACACACTCTCACACACTCTC
>JBBIGC010000131.1:16987073-17012369 GCA_037576955.1 Lepidarchus adonis
CACACACACACTCACACACTCACACACTCACACACTCACACACTCACACACTCACACACTCACACACTCACACACACTCTAGAGCAGCCAGTCGACCTAAACCATAAGCCTTTGGACAGTGGGAGGAATCTGGAGCACCCGGAGGAAACCCATAGGAACACTGGAAGAGTTTGTACACTCCACACAGAAAGATCGAACCTGGGACCTTCTTGCTGTGAGGCACCAGCATAACCACTGCACAACTGAACTGCAATAACATTTATAACAAGAAAATAAAGTCCAACCTACTTCTGCTATTGTATTTCCCGAGGTGCTCTTCGAGAGGTCGTTGTAGATTTCAGTCATCGTCCCCTTGATTGCATCCATGATCTACATTTATTTTAAAAGGTGATTACTCAACCACGCTCATCCAAATCAGTAAAACCAGTTAAATCATCTAAACTAATCATTCAGCTTCACACTGCATACGCTCACTTTAAAAGCAATAAACAAACTGCATGTTTAAGTTTTAGAATGTCCAAATATTTCATTCATTTTTCTGTGAAAGTCATCTTACTTTGTTAGTATACTTTGCAATGTCAGCTGCCACGTCAGCGGAGGTGGTGGGAATCTGTAGATCTCCAGCCATGGATGATGTTGAGGAAGAACTAACCGTGGCACCAGCCATTATGGCTGCAGACACTGGTGCACTAGTAACCAATGTGACAGCAGAGGTGGAGGTGCTGTGCTGAGGGTCTTTCTGCTGCACAGCTGAGGAAAGGACATGTGCTTAATTTTATTTCTGCACAGTTTAAGGAGGAAGTGAACATTTATTTGAGAAAACAAGCAAGAGGTGGATAGTGATTAGTCTCATTTACTAAGTTACATATTAATTCAGCCACAACATTACAACCACTGACAGGTCAAGTCAATAATATTGTTACAATGGCACCTTTCAAGATGTGGGATACATTAGGCATCGTATGAACAGTAAGTTCTTAAATTTAATGTACTGGAATAATGGGCAAGTGTATAACATGAGTGGCCATATTTTGATGTCTAGACCACAGAGCATCTCTAAAACTGGAGGTCTTGTGGCACATTTCCAGTTTGCAATGGTAGTTCCCAATGCTGCAAGGAAAGATAACGGGGAAACCTGCCGACAGGGTTGTGGGCGACCAAAGCTTATTGATTTGATGAGCGAAGACCGACCTGTGTGGTCCAATCTCAAAGAGAAGCTACTGTAGCACAAAAGTAGTAAAAATAAAAAATAGCAACCATGCCGACCAGTCAACAGCTGAGAGTATCTACAGTGAGCAAGGTCCATGGTTCAGGTTTGATGCTCACATGCCTATTGTAGGTGCTTATTGGTGCAGATGTGTGTGTCTGGGGAATGTGTGTTAACTGGGGAAGCGAGTCATCGGAGGAAGGGAGTTTTAAAATCTCTTTATGAAGTAACAAAACCAACACATTTACATGCATCTCCATTAATATCCTACAACAATTTAGCCCCACCCCATTGACAAGAAAGTTCTAAAAACCTCTGTGATTGGTTACTGGCTCATTTACAAAATTGCGGCCTGCTGCGATATCAGTGTGGCATAAACCAATATTACAATAACGATGTACAGATGATATATTGTGCAGCACTTTAGTTTAAAGTGTAACTTGGCCTCTAAATCCCCCAGAATTCCCTCTGAGAGTGGCTTGGTGCCACATACCACAGCACACCTTCAGAGGTGTTGTGCAGTCCATGCCTCAATGGGTGAGAGATGTTTTGGTGACATGAGTGGACCTACACAATATCAAGCAAGTGACTCATATTATGGCTGACTGGTGTACAAGTAAAATGTTGAAGGATTTCTCTTAGCAATTTTGTATTACAATGCTTAGACACCCACCTTTCACAGCCTGTCGAGTCTGATATCGTGTGCTGGATGACGGTGGCTGTGCTGAGGATAAAGACGAGCCCGGTGCTTGCTGCAGCTGGCTGGGCTGTGCCTGTGATAAAACCTGCGTCGGTGTGGCTGGCTGTGTCTGGTTCTGCTGCTGCCGCTGCACTTTCTGCATGTGCCACTTCTGAGATGAAGTCTGGAACTTGGCAGTGGAATTCCACACCACAGCCCGCTGTACCACTGGCATGGTCTCCCGGGGCAGCAGGGGCCTCTGTTTTTTGACTGTGCTGGTAGGGGTGGAGGAAGAGGCCATAGTTGTGGATTGGGTAACATTGAGAGTTGTAGAAGAGGAGAGGGCAGCGGTGCTTGGAACTGCAGGGACAGCCACTACATTTAGAGGAATGGCCATGGGAGACAGCAAGGGCTCTTTGAGGCCTGTGGTGGAGGTAGGAGCTGCAGGGTTTTGAGACTGCGCAACACTACCTGTGGCAGGGGACTTACCTATTGGGAAAAACAGGGAGAGGAAATGACAAGTATATATTTAAATACAAGCAGAGTTATATACAATTCGGTGTATTAGCAGTGTTCTGTTAAAAATGTACAGTATTCAGGGACTTACCCTCTGCCTTGGAAGCTGTTGGTTCTTTAAGGGCAGTGACAGTGGCTGAGTCTTTTCTACTTCTTTTCCTTTCTCTTCCTCCAGGCTCTTCTCCCAAATCAATTACGAGCTCTCTCTCAGAGTCTGAGTCCAAGTCTGCATCAACAGATGAAGATTGTCTGGCTCCCTCTGCAGCCTTTGTCTTGGCCCCTACATTTGGAGAGGCTGGCACCATTTTGGGGGCTTCTTTGTCAGAGTCAACAGCTAGTTTCTCTTTCGCTGGGGAGATGCTGGTTACTGCTTTTTGCGAAATCTCACCTTTGGTCATTGTGCTAGGAGTCACCAAAGCCTCTGCTGTGCTATCCTTGTCTTCACCAGCAGGCGGCGGTTTGGGCTTCTTTTTAGGTGCTTCTTTCTCCGTTTTCTCATCAGCACCGGAGTCCTGGCTACTTTTTGGTTTCTGTTCATCATCACTGGCATATTCACTGTCGCTGGAGTCTGATTTGTCTGATTCATCCGAGTCACTGTGTTCTACGCCTTTATACACGTCCTCAGATATTTCATCTATACCTGTGCAGATGAGCAAAAGTAATATTATCATTACATGAGCAGAAACTTTGACTTTTATGACCAGATAGCAATGTAAAAAAAATAAAATTCATTATAATCAACTGTAATTAAATTAATATGGTATAATGCAAACAATTCTTTACTTAGTATTTGTTATTAATGCTACATTATCAGATGTGCCTGGTCAGAACCCTGTGTACTCACCCAGCTGTGCTTTGCAGCTTTCGATGGTCTTGTCCAGGTTGAGCTGGAATCTGCTCCTGATTTGCCTCTTGGGGGAAGTGAGTGAGACCTGAGGGCCCTGCTGCTGCTGCTGCTGTACAGTCTCACTTAGCTCCTTCAGGTCCATTTCAGCCTTACTACGATCTGAGCGGAGTTATAAAACACACACATAGTTCCATCCATAAGCATGAAAATTTAATTTAAGCATAAATGAATACATTTAACTTAATTTATTGGCCATATTAGCTCACTTTACTGTATTTAGGCAAGGAGTTTACTTCTATAGCACATTATCATACACAGAGGTCATTTAATGTGCTTTACTGAAATAAATCGAGCATAAAGTTACTGGAAATAAAAATAGATTAATTGCTATCTTTAAAAATGATAAAGTAATTAGAGAATAAGAATAAAAAAGGTAGAGAATTAAAAAGTTACAGGAATAAAAGATGTAAATAACAATTCATCAAAATATGTCTACACTACAAGGCTCACATATATTTTCCATATAAATTATTATTATTAATATCCAATATGGTAAGAAGCAGCTTACCTAGGTTAAGGTTCAGAATGCTTCCTGTGGTGGGAGCTTTCTCTTGTTTAATGGGGGTGCTGGGAGCTGTGGAGAGGAATGGTTTTGGGCTGTCCACAGCACTTCCACCAGGAACTGCTCGAGGAGTGGCAGGGGATGCTGTTGGGGGGGGTGGGAAGCAATGATTACTTATAACACTACTAGCATTTATACTTCACAACCTGAAACAGATGTATGTAGGAAAAAACATATTGGGCTAGAGGTTACCCTGGTCTACAACTGATGACCACAGTGCAAACTAATCCCACTTTGGACAGTGGGAGGAAACCGGAGCACCTGAAGGAAACCCACAATACCTGTGGCTGACCTAGAGGTCGAACCCAGGACCTTCCGGCTATGAGATGAACATGCTCTAATTCCAACCAGAGATCACCAATTTTATTTAAAGGTGTTTCAAAAGTGTCCTGAAATATTAGAAATCTTTTGCAATTTACGTTTCAGATCATACAGTGGGGCAAAAGGGATGAGAGAGGTCTGTAATGTTCATCATAGGTACCCCTCAACTGTGAGAGACAAAATGTAAAAAAAAATAATAAAATAAAATAAAAAAAAATCCAGGAAATCACATTGAATGATTTTTAAAGGATTTTTTCTATGATGATGCAGAAAATAAGTATTTAGCACCTAAAAACAAGCAAGAATTCTGTCCCTCACAGACCTGTTACTTCTTTAAGAAGCTCTTCTATCCTCCACCCATTATCTGTATAAATGGCACCTGTTTGATCTCATTATCTGTATAAAAGACACCTGTCCACACCTTCAAACAGTCATGGTGCTTTTCCATTGCACTGGTGCGGTTCCGGGCTTGTTTGCAAATTTAGAACTCGTGCTGTGCTTTTCCACCGCAAAAAAGTTGGTGTCGGTTCCGCAATTTCGGCTCAGAACTGACACCAACCTTTTCCTGGTTCTGGGGATGGGAACCTGTGATGTCATTGGATGTGGGTGAGCATTTGAGCTAATGCTAGTCGATTACTAGAGAAGCGAAAAACCGGCAAAAAAGCTAGAAGTGATTACAAATCTCACCGGCCGTCACAAAATCTTTTCGTTGGCAATTACTTTCAACATCTGATGCAGAAAAAGTTGATTTTGAACAGGAAGATATAATCTCGCTGCTGTAGAAATCGCAAGATGTGTTCAGCCATTGTTTGTTTGTGAAGTGGGTGTGGTTTATGACGTAGTCACCCGACTCCAATCCCGGCACCAGTCTATTGGAAAAGCAGGTTGGTTCGCGTTGGCTCCCAACTTTGGAACCGGCTGAGAACTGGAACCAGCACCAGTGCAGTGAAAAAGGGGTATCAGACTCCAACCTCCACCATGGCCAAGATCAGAAAGCTGTCTAAAGACACCAGGAACAAGATTGTACACCTGCACAAAACTGGGATGAGCCAATCTACAATAGGCAGCAGCTTGGTGAGAAGAGATCAACTGTTGGAGCAATTATTAGAAAATGGAATAAATAAAAGGTTACTGACAATCTCCCTCGACCCTCTGTCGTCATGGAATAAAATCCTGCAGCACTAGAATGGTCCCCCTGCTTAAGCCAGCACATGTTCAGGCCCATCTAAAGTTTGCCAGAGACCATCTGGAAAATCCAGAGGAGGACTGGGGGAATATGGTCAAAATGGAACCCTTTGGTATAAACGCAGTGTTGGAGGGGCAAGAATGTGAAGCTGCTTCCAAAGAACACCATACCTTACCCACTGTGAAGCATGGGGGTAGAAACATTATATTTGGGGCTGCTTTTCTGTAAAGGGGGCAGGACAACTGATCCATATTAAGGAAAGAATGAATGGGGCGTTGTATCATGAGATTTTTGGGCAAAAACCTCCTTCCATCAGTGAGAGCATTGATCTTCAGCATGACAACAGCTGGAGTGGCTACGTGAAAAAGCATTTCAAGGTTCTTGAGTGGCCTAGTCTCCTGACATTAATCCAATACAGAATCTGTGGAGGGAATTGAAAGTGTGTTGCCCAGCGACAGCCCCAAAACATTACAGCTCGTGTGAAGATCTGCATGGAGGAATGGGCCAAAATACCAGCTACAGTGTGTGCCAACCTGGTGAAGACCTACACAAAACGTTTGACCAATCAAATTTACATTACAAATTATTGAGGTAAACTTTTGTTATTGACCAAATACTTATTTTCTGCATCATTATAAAAATAAATTATTTAAAAATCATACAATGTGATTTCCTGGATTACCTCTCATCTTTAAGTGGGACAACATACTTTAAATACCTTTTTGCCCCACTGTATATAATATCACATGTTATGGGACAGCATGGAAATCCAACAGTGTGCATTAGCAAAATGATGGTACCTGTGCTTTCCAGTGACTCTTCACCTCCTGTATGGTGGGGCAGAGCACCTCTGCTCTGACTCTTTTCTGCAACCTCCTGTTCACCATCAGAGCCAGTGTGGGCCGAGGAGTTGGTGCTCATTGGTGAACGAGGTATGTCCGTCATAGAGATCCGCCTACTGGTTCCTCCTCCACCAACTCCTCCTGACATCATGCTTTTGCCCACTAGCATCTTCGGTGACGCAGTCATGTCGAAGCTGAACTTTATCTTCTCCTGTTTTTCAGGTTTGACAGAGCCAGCGTTAGGATTTGCTGGGTCAAGAAGCATTTGGAACTGATTGTCAGGTGTATAGGGAGTGCGGAATGGGGCGTAATTAAAGACGCCAAATTTTTTACGAATGTTTTCAACATAGACTTCCATCTCCTGCATGGCACTGTTGAAAATGCTCTTGGTCTTCTTTACAGAAAAGGGGATCTCCTTGGACATGAGGTAGCAGTTGTTGATAGGAACCCAGGCTCTGAAAAGGAAACAGAATAGAATGGAAATGAATAGAGTAGAATATAATAGAATGAAATAGAATAATGTATCTATTCTAATTGAGTTTGTTGTTAAATAAATACTCTGTTTCTCACCTATCATGCTGTCCAAAGAATCGAGCATCCACTTGTCCATCTTTGTCTCGTAGGGCTTTGGCAGGCCAGAATGGAAATCCCTTAAGTTTGGCCCAAACTAAGGGATGGGGGTTACTCTAATTAAAGAAACGAGTAAAACATAAGGGACAAAATTGTACACGAAGATATTACAATGCATTAGATCACATTTACAGGAAACTAGCTATAACTATAGACTTCATTTAGCTTTTTTTCATGCATTTATTGCATTTGAATTAAAAGCAATAAAAACAAGAATGTGTGATGTAACCTCTCGAACTTAAATTCAAAGAAAATATTTTCTATGGTTTCAGTAATTTATTTATTTTGTTAAAATAATGACATTTCGAATATGACACAATTTGACGCATTTGAAAACTAAAGAAACAGTTGCAGTTCTGCAAGTGGAATTTGTGGAATTTTTGCTTTATTCAAGACTTCAGCTTCTCAACTGTCCTTGGTGTCCATTGTCTGATTCAGCTCCTCATAAAAAGACCCATGCATATTCAATAAGAGACAGATCTGCACTGCTGGCAAGTTCACACTCTTTGTCTATAAAGTCATGCTGCTGTGGTGTGTGTGTCTCCCAGGAAATGAACCCACATTGATGGCAGAGCATGTCTCTTTCCAATACAAAAAAATCTGAACAATTTTCTCCAAACACAAGCTGAAACATGGATTCCTCTGACCCCAACCGATCAGCCCATCTAAGATAAACTCAGGTCCAGATAACTGGAGTTGATTTTCTGTATAGAATTTGACTCTTTTTGCATAAAAGAGTTTCAGGTTGTATTTGCCGATGCAGGTTGTCCTCTTATACTGGGCTTCTGAGGGCTTGTGATCCCAATCACTAATCATGATCCCCTCACATGTTACCTGCCTTAACTGCATATTGTGGAATGTTTCAAAATGCAGTTACGTGAATACACTATAAACTTTTCACTTAACAGTTAAATAAAGATTTAACAAATCACACATTTTTGTTTTTATTTCATTGTATAAAAAAGTTCCTGAAATGGGGTCTGTAGAAACGTTTGAATTTTTATGCAAATAAGCACATTAGATGTTTATATAGCAGGTTTACAACTTACACATGGCTCACAAAACCAGTTATCCCTCTTCTGGCATGCTGAAAGATAGCACTCTGGACAGACCTCAATTTCATTCATCTGAAGAACAGGTGAGGTCTGAAATAACTGCCACCAAACTCTGCATGTTTTTTTTTATTTTTGGATTTATAGAACAAGTCTTAAAATTACTGTTACTCACTTCATGTTCACAGATTTTTACAATAACTTTAGCTGTTGCTGTAAGTTTATGATTTCCTAAAAGAAAAACAAAAGAGAATTCAGAATCTTTCCACCAATTAATTAATTAATTAATAATAGTGACCAATATAAATGTAATTATTATTTCCAACCTCCATTATAAATAATGCAGTTGTGCAAAATCCACTTCACATCAGCCAAAAAAGCTTCGGTAGAGCCATATAACTTCTTTTTGATATTCTAGATGGGAGTGAAAGTTATTAAAAACACACCCATAACAAAAAAAACAGCCAATGATGAAAACAAGTTTTGGAATCTGGAAGCTGTTACCTTTTCTAATGTACAGAGATCCATGGGATGGAAAATGTACTCTGCATAATCTGGATGCTGCTCAAGACATACTGGCTTCTGAAATGGCTCTGTCTGGAGAGAGAAGGAAACAAGGGGGAGAACACAATCTAAGTGAGATATGCATTTTCATTATTATGAAGCTCCATCTGTAATCCAAATGAATTTGAGTATCAAAAACACCATAGTTCTATTATGTTGCTTTCGGAAAGATTATTTACTTTAACATTACATTAACACTGGTGATAATAAAAATCAAGTGAAATTTGATAGCAATGGGTTTTCCTTGGTTGCTCAAGTACAGATCCTAAAATTTCAAGCAAAACAACATAAGAAAAATAGAGATTTCTAAGCACTGGCCCTAATGTTGGGACTTTGATCCATGGTGCTGCCACAGCCATTTGTGGCCAGGATTCCAACACAGCATAACTAGACTTGCTCTCTTTAGGTCAACAGGACGAACCTCTACCACATCACAGTGTAATACTAGATATTGAGGGTGTGTGTTAGCTGACATAACAAAATGGAATAGTTCAAAGATGTTGTGATAACAGCAGTGAAAAAAATATAGTGGCAGGTTTCAGGTTTCTTAAAGGAAGCATGTACTAGCCTTCGCCCTCCCAGCTTAGTAGCATTATGCAATGGGAAAACTTCACTATTGAATGGAATTGTACACTTATTTAATAAAAAGACAAATATTCTGCTCAGATCTAAAGAAGAGGAAGAGTTTTTTGTTACAGTGTAACTCAGGACATAATTAAATATGTAAATATGCTATTTAAATATGTTTGAATCATGAAGCAAGCCAAATGTCATAACTATTGACTTCTAAGGGTTAAAGCAATGCTGGTTTGAGGCCAATTCTTTGCCTTTTAAGTGGCCATTGGATCTGTGCTCCTCTGCAGGCCCTGAACAATACTACCCACAAAACACTAAAACCCCCCACTCTAAAAAGAGGAGAGTATAGTGAATGAAGAACTGCAATAAGGAAGGATGGCATTGTGAGGGCCCCAATGTATAATACTCTCATACAGTTGGCAAGGTATACCTTTCATTAAACACTATTACATTTTGTTTTAAATTTACAGTGGAAGAAATAATTATTTGACCCCCTGCTGGTTTTGTAAGTTTGCCCACTGACAAAGACATGAACAGTCTATAATTTTAATGGAAGGTTTATTTTAACAGTGAGAGATATGATATCAAAAGGAAAATCCAAAAAATCACATTCTATCAAATATATAAATTGATTTGCATTTCATTGAGTAAAATAAATATTTGATCCCCTACCAACCATTAAGAGTTCTGGCCCAATTAACCCAGTTAGATTCTCCTAATTTCAACTCCTCATCCACATTAAAGACACCTGTCTCAACTAGTCACCTGTATAAAAGACACCTGTCCACAGACTCAATCAATCTATCAATCAGACTCCAACCTCTCCACCATGGCCAAGACCAAAGAGCTGTCTAAAGATGTCAGGGACAAAATTGTAGCCCTGCACAAGGCTGGAGTGGGCTACAAAACCATATGCAAGAAGCTGGAGGAGAAAGAGACAACTGATGGTGCAATTCTTCAAAAATGAAAGAAACACAAATTGACCATCAATCGACCTTGGTCTGAGGCTCCATGCAAAATCTCACCTCGTGGAATGAGGATGATCATGAGAAAGGTGAGAAATCAGCCTAGAACTACACGGTAGGAGCTTGTCAATGATCAAGATAGCTGGAACCAGTCACCATGAAAACCATTGGTAACACACTACACCATAATGGATTAAAATCCTGCAGTGCCTGCAAAGTCCCCCTGCTCAAGAAGGCACAAGAAAGCCTATCTGAAGTTCTGAAGAGCTTGGGAAAAGGTTCTGTAGTCAGAGTAGACCAAAAATGGAGGTGGAAACATTATGCTTTGGGGATGTTTCTCTGCTAAGGGCAGAGAAACTTTACCGAATCGACGGCAGGATGGACGGGGCCACATACTGTGTGTCACTGTGGTTGTCTTGAGTGACAACCTCCTGCCAGGACACTGAAAATGGATCATGAATGGGTCTTCCAGCACGACAATGACCCAACGGATACAGCCAAGGCAACAAAAGACTGTCTCAAGAAGAAGCGCATTAAGGTCATGCAGTGACCTAGTCAGTCTCCAGACCTTAATCCCATAGAAAACCTGTGGAGGGAGTTGAAGCTTTGAGTTGCCAAGCAACAGCCTCAAAACCTTAACCATTTAGAGCTGATCTGCAAAGAGGAGTGGACCTAGATTCCTTCAGCTATGTGCACAAACCTGCAAGAAACTACTGACCTCTGTGCTGCCAACAAGGGTTTTGCCCCCATGTACTAAGTCTAGTTTTGCTAGGGGATCAAATACTGATTTCACTCAATGAAATTATCCCTCACTGTTAAAATAAACCTACCATTTAAATGATATTATTAATTTCTTTGTCATTTCCTGAACTATACTTTTGATGATTTTGGCCTAAGAGCTCCTTTTCTACTTCATCAGTCAATTGCCTCAGTTTTGTTTTGCATTTCGGAGTTTAACTTTTGTAATGACATCATGGGTACTGTTTCCTTCTAATGACTCAAACACTCTTCTGACTGTGTCCAAACTTTTAAAATATTTATTCTATTAATATTTTCAGAAAAACATTCAACAGTATACTGCAGCACTTGTGTTTACTTATATTCATTCAAAATATGTACAACCCCAATTCCAAAAAGGTGGAATGTTGCGTAAAATGTAAGCAAAACCAGAATAAAATGATTTGCAAATTTCAAACTAATATTTTATTCACAACAGAAAACATATTTATTTAAACTAAGTAAATGTACCCTTTTAAGGGAAAAAAATTTGAATGACATGGCAACACCTCAAAAATTTTGGGACAGGGATAGGTTTACCACTATTGTTAAATAAAGAGTGGATGCTGCACTGTCTGTATACATCTAGGAACTGAGCGGGGCAGTTTCTGGACTTTTTGGGAGATTAATGTTTCCCCTTTCTTCTCTGATATAGAATTCTAGTTGCTCAAGAATTCTGGTTCATCTTGGTTGTATTTCTAATTCCATGATGTGTCAAAACTACAAAGTCATGCTGTGTTAAAAGATGCAGTATGCGGTCTAGCATTGCCTTGCTGAAAAGCGCAATGCCTTCCCTGACAAAATATATCTTTTAGCACTAATGGTATCTTTACAGATGTGCAAGCTTTAATACACCTCCAAATCATCAGACATGGAGGCTTTGGAAAGAAGCCATATATCACAAGCCAGACAGCCCCTCTTGTCCTTCAAGTTGTCCAACCATAGATCCTTTTTCTATTTTGCTTTAGTGCACTTTAAATGTTTCTGAATCATGTTCATATATGGGTTCTTCTTTGCCGGATAGAGCTTAAGCCTGCATTGGTGAATGGCACAGTGATTTCTGGAAGTGTTCTTTAGCCCATGTAGTTATTTCCATGACAGAATTGTTTTTCATGCAGCGATGTCTAAGGGTCAGAAGACCGCAGGCATCCAATATTGATTTACAGCTTTAAGTCAATTTTATTTCTATAGCGCTTTTTGCAACGGGTTTTGTCACGAAACCGCTTTACCGAAATCCAGGTCCGAGCTCCTACTGAGGGAGCCGAGGGTAACAGAGGTGAGAAAAACTTCGTAAGGAGCCATGGGTCAGAAAGGGAACCCATCCTCCTCTGGTCAACACTGGATAACAATAAGCAATGTACCCTTTGCACACAAGAGGTTTCTCCAGAATCTCCAAATCTTTTGATGACATTATGAAAATTAATGTCTTCACTGTAAGAAATTAAATCTGAAATTGTTCCACAATAAACAAAGTTTATTGCAGACTGGTAAACCTCTGCCCATCTTTACCTCTGAGAGACTCCACCTCTCTAAGACGCAATTGTTATACCTTGTTGACCTGTTTCCAATTAAGATAATTTGTTGCAAACTGTATCTCTAGTTGTTTCTTTTTAGCACCACTTACTTTTCAGCCCATTGTTGTCCCATCCCATCTTCTTTGCTGCCATTTGCTATGTTCTATTGTGAACAAAATATGGGTTTTTGAGTTTGCAAATCACTGCATTCTATTATTTTTTTTAAATAATAGATCATAATCATTTTAAACAACATCTCAACTTTTTTGGAATTGGGGTGGTAATCATTGCATACAACTGTAAACAGGCTCAGAAACCACCATCTTCCATAACCTGGTGGCAAAGCTACAGGGTATTAAATTAATAAAAGTAAGTAATTGTACCTCATGGTGTTTAGAGAGAAAGAAGAATAGTGCTGAAGGGCTAGCGACTAGCTGCCCAGTCATCTGATACAGGATATGATTGTTAGCAGGCATTTGCCAAATCTAAGACTAGCTTCATCAATCAGCCTGAGAGTAGGAGAGGGAGCCCTTACACCCGGCTGCTTCATCTTCTGGAGAGCAAACTTAAGCAGATAAGACAGCTGGTCCAGCGTAAGCATAGTCATTGCTTTGCTCTGCGTCTCAATGCACTCTGCAACCGTTATTTTCTGAAAAGTAATAGAAGAAGGGAAATGAGACATGCACTTCAGACAAGTGGTTTAAAATAGGGGTCTGTAATATGAGAAAAATAAAACATCCTGAAACTTGGAGATTTTCACCTTTACATTATACACATCATGCCATTTGTGACATTAGTGAGTCAACTCTAAGTACAGTTTTTTACTTATTCAGATACTCATTAGAATTCTATTTCTTGTGTGGCAGTGAGTGAGCTGGTACCTCACACTCAGGGCAGAACCAGTCCCCTTCGGGCTCTGCGGCCAGTTTGAGGCACTTAGCGTGGTAGACACGCGGGCAGAGCTCACAGCAGAGCACCTGGCCCTCACGGTGGCACACCCAGCAATAGAAGTCATTCCTCCCGTCCTGCGGTACAACATCAACAGGGTCTGTGGTGAGTGCAGGCTGCTTCACATAGTAAAAGGGACCATGTCTTAGTTCGGACTGGAATGCAGGTGAGAAAAAACGAGAAGTGGGGTTTCAAAAGGAGGTTATGACACATACAGGTAACACGCATGAAGGATGTAATTCAAGAAAAAATTAGGAGGATTCTCCCAAGCATCAGTTACATGTACTATTGAGTTGTATTTATCATTTCCTGAGCATATTCAAATGAAAATACTTTTACTTAGAATAAAAATTGTAAGTAAAATTAACCTTTTCACATTTTGTAATTCATTTCATTTTTGTATTCACTTTCATTATTGCATTGATGACAGGACTGTACTGTTCTGTGTTCAAATACGTCAAAGAAAATTTCAAAAAAATCTTTTTACATTTTTTTCACATGGCAAAAAAAGTTTTTAAAAAATAAAAAAACTTTTCCTATGTGCAGTGTTGATAATATTGGTAGACGGACTAAAACGTTACCTCAATGACACTTAAAAAAAAAAAAAATTGTGAAGTAACTGTACTTTAGGTTACTCCACCTACTTTTAGTCCACAGCACATACATACTAAAGTTACTTTTCATATCATACTCTCAGATTAGCTAATATTCAGTCAGAATTTTTTAATAAATTCTTTGAAACTGGGAAATGGATACTACCAGAAAATATCTTCAGCAGGGCTTGAGTATCCTTAATATCAGAATGTCTGATTGCACTGCAGCAACACTCAGCTCTTACATCATTTATTGTGAAAGTCAATATCTTCATTTGCTCCACATAAAAGAAAACAACCATACACTATGGCTTTAACTAAATAAATAATTACCGGAAAACATACTCTCATATATAAACGAGAGGTTTTTCAATCCAGAATGCTGGAAAATAAGGCAACTGAAAACCACACAGTATTAAGCATATGGTGGCCCTCAAAGCTTTCTGCCATTATGTTCTCACTTCTACTTGTACAGGAGTTTCCTACAAAGTTCAGAGGTGAGAGAATCTGACATAGTGAAACTGCCTTTGACATTTAATCAAGCTGATACTGACTTGCAGTTCCAGTTCACAGTGAAGCAGCACTTAAGATCTAATCAGATCTGGTGTTAGTACTAGAGCTTGAGTGGTGGGTTAAGCAAGGTGTACCTGATCTTTGCTGCTGTTTACAGCTCCTGGTTTCTTCTTCTTTTTGACAGGACTTGGGGAAGCTTCTGAAGGAGAGTGTCCATTAGAAGAGTGTGGTGGACTGGGCACTTTGCGCTTAGTGGCAGTGCGCTCCACTGATGCCGAATTGGACACTACACAAAGCAAACATACATGACTTAGATAAAAAAACAATATACATATTTGATTATCCACAATTTGATCTCTGTACTCTTGTGTAGTTGGTTAATTTGGCTTTAGCTTAGCCAGCATAACCAGCAGTGTTTTAAAATGCAGGCCAAAATCATTACACATGCCTCACACCACACTTAGTCTGTTTTTATAGATGCTTATTAATGCAGCTAAGTATGTGCAAAATGATAGATCATTATCTATGATTGTATATCACCTAAAAAACTAAAATATCAGAGTACACTACATATAGAATGCAATGTAAAGATAAGACATTGTTATAGAAAGTGGAAAAACTTTCCAGGCCCTTTCAGCAACATGAAACTATATTAATTGTTAGCAATATTAGAGCTCATGTCACCCAACACATCTTGGCTGATGGATTAAATCTGTGATGTAAATACAATATCTAGCTAAACCATTGCTTTGCGATTTGTGGCCTCCTCACCTTTAGATCGTGTAGCGATCTCCATTCCTTCACTCACATCTGACTCTGCCTTTACCTCCTCTTCAGCCAAACTGCCACACAAGAGAAAAATTACTCATAATAATCTATTCAAATATTACACGATTAGTTGTACATATTTTCAAAGGCATCCCCTCCATAGATGGCTGTGGTCTCACTTTGAAAAAAGAATGTCAGACAAGCTTCTTCAAGGCCAAGGCAGGAATACTTAGTATTCTCCTCCAAGCGTGTTGAAGTACTTGCCAATGCTTCACAGCCATTACATACACATATGAGGAGTCATGCCCTTTGCCTTCTTAATATCTATAATTTATTACAGCCAAGGCAGTATAATCCACAATAAACAGCTTTCTTTGTGGTAAACATCAGAGTTAGACTACACAAAGCCTGCGGCGAAATGTTTACGCACTAAAACAAATAAGACTGTTCAGTGCCCTGTAGTACTTCCATTGAGACATTTCAAATGACTGCTTAAAGAAGCAAGGGAACGGGATGGGGGCAGGGAGACTGAACCTTTGATGCAGCCAAGACGTCTGATTGAATTTGTTGTCTCCGGTTTATTATTTCCTCTGCTTTGAATATGGAAGAGAGAAGTTTCTGAGTGAAAGAGCTCCTTTGACACAAGCTTGTGGTTTCCCTCTGTGCCTTTGCAGGAGGCTACTCACAAACCGACAGATCCATGTGCAAATACTGAGAAAACGAGTCCCAGTGCACACACAAAACAATTGGTTGTTTCTGATAACCAAAAGTAAATGATCCACAGTGAGAAAGACCCTGTTCAACAGTGGTGTCACAGGAAGCAAGGTTAGAGCCAAACCTAATTTACATGGGGGTGAAATCCAGTAACTGTCTCTGAGCTCATAAAGAAACATTCTTATTTTTCTTATGCTTCACAACCTTAAGCTAAAAAACAAACTGTCAGAGAAAATATAGCGCAACAGTGGGTATTAACACGGGACGGGGTTTGAAATTGCCTTCCCTCACTCCAAAATGCCACAAGAAAAATACAGCTTAATCACAAGAACGACCAGAGAACAACACAGGTGGTTTATACATGGCACTGAATCGAGCCACGGGCAAAAAATAGTCACATTTCCTTAATTCTTCCCACTGGACGCCTCCAAGCCCATGACCAAAGTCAGAGACGGCCTTGCACAGGATGTCATTAGAGCCTTTTTTAATTCCCCATCCTGCATAAAGGTTTGAAATCCTCAGCTACACCATTTCAGCCATGTAATGATGTCCTCGTCTGTGTCACTTCACAGGCTGAATGCTTCCAAAATGACAGTCGGCCACCACTGCTCTGCTGTTTTTTTCCCCTTCTCTTCCCTATGCCCTGCTCCCTGCCACATATGCCCACCATTGCACCTCTCCATCAAGAAAACACATTCGGTGCAGGTCTAAGTGAAAAATAGACGAAAAAAACCCAGTTGCAACGTCCTCCTATGACTCAGCAAAGCTCTAAAATAAAAATCTCATCTGAGCAGAATTGGAAAAATGGTCTTGTATCAGCCAGGGGTATTACAGAATCTCAAATCTTGAGGAAAAAAAATAATATTCCCCTTGAGGCAGCAATGTTTCTTCCATGGCAAGGCTTTTGGTCTGATTCCTGCTGGGTCTCTCCCCATCTCTGCACCTTTAGGGGAGAAAATGAAAGCACACACACAAGACAACATCTGCAGAGGCTGTGCACTTGCCATCTTGGCCTCCTCCTCTATCCTCTTCAGCCCTGCATGCACCATCTATCCTCAGCAACAGCCATTTCCTTTTATGCAATCGATATCACGGCTGGCAAAAAACCCTTTATACAACAAGGCAGCACAATGCATAAATAATAATTTAGCTCTTCCTTCAAATCACATAACACACTGGCATTGCAATCAAGTTCAATGCAAAACAATTGACACATAATAACAGCATACCTTATTTTTCTTTACGTGCACAGTACACAGATTCTTCAGGCAGGGCCCTTCTATAATATCTTTTTCTTTTTTTCGCAATTGTAATAGCTGTAAGGGATGAGACAAAGATGGGTGCAGAATTTTCCAGAAGGGCCTTGCTCTCCCTGCTGCTCTCAGTGCGATTGTCAATCTTTAACCTCAGCTGTGGGCTGCCGATTGGTTTGAGAGCCACACGGAGGCGCGTGATTGGGCGGTAGATGCTGTGTGGCACACTGGCTCTCCCTGCTCCCCTCTCTCTGCTCTGATCCACTGCTGCAATGCAGGGAGGGCTACTGCTGCCATCCACCATCAAAAAATACACTCCAAACCACACTCCACTTCTCCCTTCAACCCTTCGCATGTACATATGTGCACAGGATTTCTGCTGCTGCGATACACGTATCAGATTGCCTCCCATCCCTTCCCCCCCCTCATCTCTCTCTCCCTCTCGCTCTCCCTCTCTAATGGTTAAGAGCAATCTCGGGCGTCCATTTTGTAGATGTTGTAAGCTTGCCGTAGCAACACAACCTTTGCCAGTACAGCAGATCACAGGAATGCAGAGAGGGCCTTACACACAGTCACACACACCAAGCACACACATACAGAGACAAAGAATGTAGCCAAGAGGAAAACATAACCTGTCTTACAGTAAAAAGTTGATCTAGGGAAATACCATTCAACTCTTTCAGGATTATTTAATGCATATACCACACTGGCCAAAATAAACTGGATTGTAATTCTTACTATTACTGTGTAACTGTGTTTTGCACATTTTACAACACAGCCAGGAGCGTAAATTGTAATTATCGTCCTATTAAGACTCCAATACTACTGCAAGTATTATTGTCTGGTTAAATTCTACACTCATGACCCCCTCATAAATTCCAGGTTGATCTAGAAAAAAACTCAGACGGGTTCGATTAATAATCAACCCACAAATTTCATTGCTCAGGTTTCCAAATCACTGATTAAATGCAAGAAATACAATATATAAACCAAACACGGCCTAATCAGGTGAGGGTAGGTGATTAGCAGGATCAGAGAGCTTCAATCAATTAAGGCAATTGAGGCATTGTCAAATGCAATTGACTTGAGTCTGGGGCACCAGTTATTTTGAGGACGCTTGCCATCTGCAGCTGAGGGGCTAAAAAAAAAGAAAAAAGAACTGTACAATGTTTCGGCTTAAAAAAAAAATATGCATGAAGGCTTGCATGGTTTCAGGGGTGGGGGGTGGGGGTTCCCTGCTTTCTGCTTCCACCAACAGCTCAGATCAACAAAAGCTTACAATCGTGAAGACAAATACTTCTGCACTATGATGATTATATACTGCAATATTTTGTTAATGTATAACAACATATATACAGGTTACACTGTTTTTTAGAACATAATACACAGTAAATGTAGTTACAGTCAGTTATTGTTCCTGTACCAATATACTGTTTGTGTGTTTTCTATGCAAAATAATACAGCATATGGCTACTTGTCCACATGTCTGAGTGTGTACAGCGCACAGGGCAAGGCCTTTGAGCTGCACAACCAAAAAGGGAAGTTGTCTGAAATGGCTGCCAGCTGCTGAAAAGAACCATGTTTTGACAATAAAGGCACACTGCCTACACAAGGCCTAAATCAGTACACACACCTCTGAACCCTACACTGAAAGTAAGAATCTCGCAGACTGAAAATGACATGAATACAAAACACTGCATTCTACAGCATGGACAAATGATCAACCAGCAAAGCCAAAGCACATTTTCATCTTAAAATAGAATCAAAATACATTCAAGAACAAAAATACGCCGTTGTAATTCAACAAACACAGTGTCTATATAATGCAAGGCAGAAAAACTAAGACAGAGTTCAGGTTTCCTTCTTCAGCCTCGCCTGCTGCCTGACCCACAAGGCCTTCCATTTTGAGAGGGCTGGCCTGTGACAGCACTACACACAGCAGTGCCCCTCTCCTCTCCTGTCCTGTCCCAGCCCTGCTCCCTCCAGCCTGATCAACATTATTACAGCTGAGAGAAAGCACAGAAGGCCACTTTTGTCATGGTCGTCCGTGTACACTCACAGCTTAATCATGTGATCCAAAGGACTCAAAAACAGAGCACAGATTGCTGAGCCCTGCTTCAGTCAGGATCCAGCTCTGTAGTGTTGGGACAGGACTATTTTTTTCCACCACCCTTGAATAAGAACATTATTTCTGTGTTAAGACATTAGACAACATTAGCAGGTATGCTAAAGAGGAAGTAAAACAATAGAAAATCAAGCTTACCTCTGTGGATGCATGGCTAAAAAAAAGACTTGTGGGAAATGTCAATGCTTATTAAAACATGGAGGACAGCACTCAGCCCTCTCTCTCTACAGAGAGCACAGCCTCGGCACTCCAAGCCAGCCGAGCAGACGTGCTGATAAAAGCTGCTTTGTGATTGGACGGCACGCTCTGGCAGGCTAAAAGGCTGCAGCGGATTGGCTGAAATGCTTCCTGACTGAGCGTCTTTTGTTCAGCGCAGGCTGTGGCTGGGTTAAGGACGGAGGGAGAGGAGCAAGGCCTTAAACCAAGTAATGTGCATTTTTAAAACCGAAGTAGGTTCATGGGTGCCATATTTTAATAACTTTCATAAATGTTTGTCAATTTTAATTTAACCTGGGCGTTTATAAAGCGAATCAATACGTTTTCGCAGCACAGGCCCACAGCCATTCAGCTGAAAAGGAGCCATTGTTCTCATGGTCCCTCCTAATAGTTCAAGCCACTACCAAGCCCAATGCAATGGAGTAACCAGATGGCTCATCAGTTACACATTTACAGCGTTTGGGAGATGCTATGTCCTTCACTCCAGTAAACCCAGACCTCAGTTTAGTCCACTAAGATCATACTTAAGCAGAAGCTAGTCTTTAAATTTTTAATTTGGTTCAATAGACCTCAAGTCTGTTGATTAAATTTGTGGTAGCAGGAGAGGTAGTTGTTTTATAGGCTGTACACACTTTATTATTCAGTTAATATTGCATAATTTTGAACCTTCTCAAGTCAATAAGTACTGTGTTTTTAAAGATTCGATCATTTAATATTTAAGATTTATTCCAATCAGTTATACTGTCCAATCAAATTCTTTCTTTTCCAGTCCTTCCATGCATATATTTAACATTAAATACATCCCAGAACCCAACACTGGCAAAGATTTCTGTTTCCCCGCACTGGTGAGACCAGGCGTATCCGTTTTTAGCCCAGTTTTGTTGTAGCCTACTAATAGGTGCCATTAATCATTTACACTTCAACTATAGTTCAATGTGTTTGACTTTCCACTCTTTTCCTGCTTTTATTAAATGTAGTAAGAAAACGTTTAATACATGATATGTAAAACCAGTGCTTTGCGGTTGTTGAGCAAAATTGTCCCCAGATCTGTAGCATCCCAATTACACAGACAGACCACCACACAGTCCTCCTCCTTCATAACACATTCAACAGTTGCTGATATCCAGCTGATCAAAATATGTCTTAAGTGTGTATTTTAAAATAAAATGTAAAAATAATCATTGACAGTGCCTGTCTGAGATTGACTGGTATTTAGGTTCATCCTGGCCATGATCCCCTTTCAGTTAATGCATTGAACAGAAGTAAGTGAGAAGATGATCTAAGAGATTTTGTAAGTGCAAACAAGCAAATCATTAGATGTAGGGCCATTTAAAACCAACCCATGTATGTTTTAATCTGTTTGTTAGAAAAGCTGTGCATTATTGAACTTACAGGCCCAGATAAACATTCTAAATAAACATATATAAACAAATATATATATTAAATTGACCATTAAATGTCAAAAATCATATTTACTAGTTACTGTAATTTATTGAGCGGAGTTGCCTGCAATGCTGACAGAAAAGCATGTTCTTCACGTGATTTAAAAAAAATCACGTTTACTCTGCCACCCAGTGGTCACGGAGCGAATTGTGCTCATAGATCACATGTCAAAGGAAATTTGATAAATTTAAAACATTTGTGCACCCTTGATAAATATTCTTTAAATAAAAAAAATCAGTAATCTGTTCCTCAAATACCATGATGATATATGTTACTGGAGAATACTCAATATTGTGCTGTTTTGTCCTAAATACTTTTTATAGAATACTATTCTATCCCTCACAAAGCATTTAGTAAATACAGCACTAATTGACTTCAGGACAAAATACTGTCAAAATATTATTCAAAGTGGACAAAACTTTAGAGCACATATTTAACACACATTGCTTGTTTCAGACTATAAAACTGGGATGTGGCATGAGATTAAAAATCCAGATATCCAGACACAGAGTAACAAGAAAATCATATTTTAAATGTTATTCCTAACAAAAGCCCCACGTTAACAACAACAAGAAAACGCATTATTAACTTTCTCTCTTTCTTATACTTAACTGTACCTAGCATTATCTGCTAATGCTACATTGTTCATTTCTACCCCCTCAATGTCTAATTTTTTTTTCTACCAACATTTCAACAAAAAACATGTCATTAAACATGTAATTAACACTCATTTAATATTTTTCTATTGTGAGTTTTGAGTTTTGAGCATACAGTTTCCACCACCTCAGCCTGAGCTGGAGCACTGGTGAAAACATACTTATTTTTCAGAAGTCAGGCAGCTGCTTTGACAAAGAATTGACACTGTTTTATATTGTTTCTGGTGATAATGTAAGGAGTAAAGTTCTGAGGAGGGTCCCACAGAAGGGTACTAACATGTGGAATCACAGTGCACATGTCTGTGCATGAGCCCTGATACCTTTAGATCTTGAAAACACAATCACAGAAGACATTATTTTACTGTAAGATGTTTTGTATTGCAAAATACAGTATATATATATTTTAAAAGGAAATGTTATTAATTGCAAACATTTGTGCATCCTTGCTAATGATTCTTTAAAGAAAAATCAGTAATTTGTTCCTCAAATGCCATGAGGATAGGATATATATTACTGGAGATTACTCAATATTGTGCTGTTTTATCCTAAATACTTAAAGAATATTCTCTCACAAAGCATTTAATAAATACGACTAGACTAATTGACTTCAGGACAAAATACTGTCAAAATATTATTTAAAGTGGACAAAACGTTAGAGCCCATATTTAACACACAGTCTTGACAGCACAATCATTGCAGAGATTAATATTACTGTAAGATAAAAAACTATTTTATACACGCAACTTGTTTAGATTTATTTTAGAATAGCCAGTCAACCAAAAACTCAAGGCTTTGGACAGTGGGAAAGAACACGAGGAGAGCTTGTACACTCCACAGTAAAAGTAGTAGTAGTAGTACCAGTAGTAGTTAGTAGAAGTAGTAATAACAATAATAGCTTATATCTGTATTTATTTTATTATATTGTATTGCATAATGTCCATTTATGCACATGTATTTACATATATTTATATTTATAATTACATAAAGTATATGCTTATTATTTTATATGTACTATACTTATATACACTTTTATATATCTTATATTCAAACACTTGGTGTTTTTAAATCTTGTTTAAAAACCCATTTTTATTCACTGGCCTTTGAAAAAAACTGAGTCACTTTATTCTTATTTTATTATATATTTTTATTATATATTTTATTCTTGTCTGTCTTAAGTCTCTTGTGTTTTATCTACTTTTATTGTTACTCTTATTGATTGTGTTTTCTTATATGCTGTACAGCACATTGGTCAGCCATTTTTACAAGTGCTATATAAATAAAGTGGTATGGTATGGTATATTCATAAATATAAATCCATATCACATACTCATATTGTAGACTGTAGATTGTATACTATTGTATATTATATTTGTTCAGCATTCTTTTCATTGTATATTTACATTGTTGTTTTTCTTTTTACTGCTGTGCTTGAGAGACACAATCTACCAGAATCAAATTCCTTGTATGTGTTTACTCACTTACTTGGCCAATAAACACGATTCTGATTCTGATTCTGATTCTGATAATATAACTTTATGTATGCATGTACATAAGACATTTACTCGTAACAATAATTAATTAAACGCCTATACGTACTGTATGTATCTGACATATCTGGTCATATAGAGAAAAATGATTTCCCAAACGCTGACATGGATTCTACAGGCTTTACTTATCTTTAAATATATTTTTGTTAATGGTCCTCACTGACTATTGTCACTTGCTAATACCATCCTCCCATCACTGAGAGAGAGGACACACACACCAGCAGGATTTTGTTCATGTGCACATTACTTAGTGCAAATTAAGTCAATTTAAGTATTTGTTTTTATTAACCCTCCTGTTGTCCTCATATTCTGGATACACCCTTGTGAAGAAATGACCCACCCTCACTATAGACATGAAACAAAGCCATTTCATTTTATTTTAAATAGCAAATCTATTTTGCATGACAAAACATCAGGAACTCTTTCTTCCCTTTATACAGTGCAGAAAGATTCAGTGGACACCCTACAGTTTTATATTAACACAGCTGTCATATATGTTTTCTTTACTAAAGTAGATTTTTATTCTCATTATTTGGTAAAGGTACTAGAAAGGTGTTTTTTTTACCAAGAGATTGTTTCACTAATGAGCAGAAAGGAGTTGGAATGCAATTAACAGAGGGCACTTCCGATAATAATAAAATGTGAACAACATAAACCAATGCACCAATGACCACTACAGTAGAACAAGGGAATAACACATGCTACTCCTTAAACATGTCTCCTATGAAACAAACACACATGGGGACAAGGTAAGCAATAAGCACATGTAGACCAGTAAGCAGCTGTGTGTGAATGGAGTTTGCAGGCATACAGTACATTCTGAAGATCCATCAGATCTCAATGAAATAAAAATCATACAGGATATCTATACTCATATGGATTGGGTAATGTGTTAGGAATTAAAATGAAAATAATCAGCCTACAGAGGGTGGAATTCAGAGACACCCTGAAAATCAAAGTGAAAGCCAGACCAATCCATTCAGGCAAAATTCATTGCAGCAACTCAAAATGGTCCTCAGTAGTTTATATGGCCCCCACATGCTTGTAGGCATGTCTGACAACATCGGGACATACTCCTAATTACATGATGAGTGGTATCCTGGGGTATCTATCTACTACCCGATCTGAACCAGGGCATTACTGAGTTCCTGGACAGTCTGAGGTGCAGCTTGGCACTGAAACATAATGTCCCAGGTGTCTTCTACTGCATTTAGGTCAGACGAGCTTGGGCGCCAGTCAATGGTATCAATTCCTTCATCCAACAGGAACTGCCTGCATAACTGACAAGAGGCCATACATTCTCCACAGCTTCTCCAGACCATTTTACATCTGTCATGTGTGCTCAGAGTGAACCTGTTCTCATCTGTGAAAAAGCACAGGGCACCAGTGGTGGACCTACCAATTCTGGTATTCTGTGGCAAAAGCCAGTCGGCTCCACTGTGTCAGGCAGTGAGCACAAGAACCACTAGAGAACGTCAGGCCGGCCCTCAGTCCACCCTCATGAAGTCTGTTTCTGATTATTTGGTCAGAGACAATAACACCAGTGACTTGATGAAGGTCATGTAAAAGTGATGGTACACCTGCAGGAGAAAGTGTGTGCGTGTCTAACTCGGTGAACGTGATTTTAAATGCTCAAAGACAATCTTTGTACCCAAGTGGTGTACAACTTTTATGGAAATATGAGTAAAGGTAATATTTTCCTTTTTCTAATGTTGGGGTCACTTTATTAATAGTCATGAAGGTTTTGAGGCTGTCGCTTGGCAAGTCAAAGCTTCAGCTCCCTCCAAAGGTTTTCTATGAGATTAAGGTCCGGAGACTGGCTAGGTCACTCCATGACCTTAATGCTTCTTCTTGAGCCACTCCTTTGTTGCCTTGGCTGTATGCTTTGGGTCATTGTTGTGCTAGAAGACCATCCATGACCCATTTTCAGTGTCCTGGCAGAGGGAAGGAGGTTGCCATTCAAGATTTTACAGTACGTTGCCCCATAAACAATGGTTATTTATTTTACTCAGTGAAATGCAAATCAATGTATATATTTTCTATAATGTGATTTTCTGTTTGATTTTCTGTCGCTCACGGTTACACCTACCGTTAAAAAGATAAACTTTTAATTTCTTACAAAGTCAGCGAGGGGTCAAATAATTATTTCCTCCACTGTTACAAATTTTTTCTTTAATTACTTTGTCATTATATGTAATTAATTCTTCATACTTGTTATCTTG
>JBBIGC010000131.1:17019476-17032338 GCA_037576955.1 Lepidarchus adonis
CTCTCTCTCTCTCTCTCTCTCTCTCTCTCTCTCTCTCTCTCTCTCTCTCTCTCTCTCTCTCTCTCTCTCTGTGTGTGGGAAAAGACCTTCTGAACTCTTCCCCACACTGACTGCAAGCAGAGCCCCCTCCCCCTCCACCCTCTCTCCCTTTATCTCTTCTTTTCTCTCCCTCCCTCTCTCACAGTCACAGGGGTGTCAGGCTGCATTAACTATGAATCAATCTTGTGTCGGACTCTTTGACTGTAGCTGGGGGTCGTGGGGAGAGGGCGTTTGTGGATGCTTTGGCTCTGGGCCGCACAATATATTTGTTAATAGTTATCGCAGGATTGACTCTAGGAATCTTATATGGAAGTCTGCAGTCAAAAGATTGCATACTGTGAAAAGCAGAGGGTTTCAATTAAGAAACATAAAATACACTTCTTGAAACACATGATGAAAATGATTTAAATTATTGTATAACTATTTTTGGTGTATTTGTAAGCTTTATAACACATTCTGCCATTAGCATGTATTCTAACTGATTATGTGCTTTGATTTTGTGCTTGTATTTTTAGTTATTTTTTGTTGGTGACTGTCCCGAGTACTTTTCAGGGCTCCATAGCTTTGTTAGTAGTCAACAGCAAATATTTGAAATATTCTTTTGCTGGTGATGGCTGGGGTGGTGTATGTGTATTTAAATTAATTATTTTTTTTTGCCGCCTCTATTCAGTTTCTGCTCTTCCTCATCTTCCCCAATCATGCTCAGTGCACTCCTCAACACATTTTGTGAGCTTTTAGGTCAATTTCTACTTCCCTAGATAGCAGCAATGATACAGAATTAAGTTCAAAAATCTGTGCTTGGCAACATATTTTCATTGTCAGTTAAGCTGGTTTTCCGAATGAAAAGCTTGATCTATTGCCAAGTTAGTGCTTTAGGTTCACTATCTTGCTAAAGTTTTAATTCCCCCTTAAAAGGTGTGTACACAGAACATAATGCTGGGCCATTTAAGGCGTAAGGGAATAAAGTGGTGAAACAAATCCAAAGAGAACGATGTTAATACGTTATGAGGCCTAGTGCAGATGAGTTCCCTGACCAGCCACACATCTGCCAGATCAGTGTCTTGATGATCCAGTGTTTACAGACATATATAATATTTAAAAGAGTATTCTTTCCTTGTATTTAATTTGTAACCTGGCCTGTTATGTCACTTATTCATTAATTAATGAATTCATATTTTGTTGCTCACATTGTATCCCTCTGCCGTATCATTTTGACAGGATTTACAATGTTGTAATGGTCACGTTTTTCTCTTTTCACCCATATGTTCTGCGTAAATACATCATACAACTACTAGAAATCCTTACAGCTCCTAATAGTATCCTAGCTTGCTAACCTAATTAACACCCTGCTCTACAAGCTAGTGTTGACCCAAAAATTCAATATAGCAAAATATCGAGACCTACCCGTAGAGAATACACACATCAATACAGATGCTGCTGTATCAATATTGGCAGTTTAAGAATTTTTTGGCAATATGTTTGAATGGCAGTTGGAAAACAAACATCCCCTATGGTGCAGTGTGCAATGCAGCTGTATGGTGCCAGGAAATAACATAGTCTGAACGTTAGAAACGTGGTATAATTTTAGCAATAGCTGCCAGCTCAGCCACAAAAAGTGCAATTTTGAGTTTGAATATTATACTGTTCATACATTACTTAAGATATTTCTTATTGTGGACCTGATTTTTCAGTGTTTTGCTAAAAATAATAAAGGACAGTTTTGTGTATTGTGATGTACAGTCTATCACTTCCTGTATCGTGACATGTATAGTATAATGAGGATGTTGGCAATGCCCAGCCCTAGTGTTGAGCCCTAATTTAGACTTTGGCCAAGTGCTTATAGTACTGTGACTCGACTGATGCTGTGGGCAGAAGATGCTTCAAAGTGATTCTGTTTCTCTCATAATTTATTTTCTTTTATTGTGTATTCCAGTCGTATATCTAGCATCAGAACTTTATTTAGGAGCATAGTGTTTTTGTTTTTTTAGTCAGGCTTTCTGCACTAAACCTTGCTGTATTATTCTTGTGAAACATTAATATAGTCGTAAATAATTTTGAAATGGATTTTCTAAATGTGATTCCACCAAAGTTATTATAAATGAAAAATGACTGTTATTACTATTCTACTAGTACTAATACTAGTAAACAAAACAATAATATAAAAATCAAATAATCATAAACAATAAATAAGTGTACAGTAACTCTCACAGTAAGTTTAAGCTATTCTATTTGTATTATTAAAGTAGATATGTAATTTTTTACTGGTCTATTGATTCAATATGATAACGATATAGAACATGCTGATTTTATTATTATGCATTGCTTTACATCTTGTTTTAGAAAATTTTAATTAATACAGGAAAAAATCACATTGTTATAAATGTACAATACAATTATTATAATTTTACATAGAAAAAAATCTCTTGTAGCCCTGTAACAGGATGAATGTCTTACTGTATTTTAATAAAACACAGCTTCAAAATAAGAGCACACAGACAGCCTATCTCTGAGTTTAGATATATACATTGGATCAAATACTAAATACACTTAGTTTTTTCACAGCTGGCAGTAAGTAATGCTTTACTACTCCAAGATGAAGTTGGTAATGCACCCATGTTTGGTATATGGCATTTTAGGAATCAATTATTCTTCTGCTTTGCTGTCAGTACATCATGCATGTTTAAAACATTTTTTTCCTTGCCCTCACAGAATAAACACATTTCACATAAGCTTTCAATTCTACTGATATTTCCATTAATATGTATTTTGTATATGGATTTATCTTTTTATTGTACTCCAGAAGAGAAGAATCTCAAAGAGAATTGGACTGGTATTAGGGCTGAAATTTTGGTATAATGTCTAACCTTTTTTCTAACCATATTGTTATTGCTTTTAAATGGCAGTTATACATATTATCATCATCTAGAGTTTGGTCCATGCATGCTCTTTTGGCTTTAGAAGACCACAATGATTTCAGAATCATCTTGTTATTGGAACATTTTGCTTGAAAAAAAAAAGTATCACCACACAGACATTTAGTTTCGTCTGATATTTTAAACCAACAATGATTAATACAATTTTTATGTTACCAAATGTTTAAGCTATTTGCCTCAAATGTGACATAGATTCATGTGTTGTCTGTACTGTCTATAACTATATATCTATATTTTAGTTTCTGCGTCAATATTAGCAAACATGTATATGAAAAATATTGGACATTGGCTTTGGGCTACAAACCTCATGTTGGTGCATCCCTAAACCTAATAATTTTTTTTCAGTTGAGTGCCAAACATATTGTGACAGTTTACCATTAAGTAGTAGTTTTGTTGTCCTTTACCTCTGTCTTGGTTCACCTGTCTTATCTTTGACTAGTTCACTAGCTCCATGCTATTCCTCGCCACAATGTTACCAATTCAACATAATTGATAGCACAATTTTTTGCAGTTTCCATACAGGGGGTCCTCAAGTTATGTCTGGGTTCTATTCCTCAGAGTGTGATGTAAGTTTATTTTCAATGTAAGTCGAATCTCGTGCAATAATGATGAATAATAATGTTTTTAATCATGCTACAGAAGCTTTATTAAACAGCACTGTGCTTTAATAACAGCTGGCAATATGCATGAACAAGTAACGTGTTGTGGGATGTACAGTGTTTCATGGGGAGCAATGCATTATGTAGAAAAGGGGTGGAGAGAGCGTTTTGTGCTGGGAGTTGTAGTCCGTTACAGGGGAGAGCGTGAGTTAGCAGGATGACTGCTCTGTACTGAGTGGAAATAAAAAACCCACGGGTCCTAAACAACACCAGGCACTACATAGTCCACAATGCATTGCTCCCCATGAACCACTTCACATCCTACAACAACTTGGAGTGCAAATGCCATAATTTATTTCAATCCAGAAATCGTCTTATGTCGATTGCAACGTAACTCGCGGATCCCCTATAAATGGAAATCTTTCTGTAATTGCTGCCAACAGGTTTAAGGATGCTTACATTTTGATAATGTCTCTGTATACATGTCACGAGTGTGTAAAAAAGTGTCCCCTTTCTCATTTTTTTCCCCCATGTTTGTCACACACTATACAATGTTTCAAATCATCAAACAAATGTAAATATTAGTCAAAGACAACACAAGTAATCACAAAATGTGTTTTTAAGTGAAGGATTTTATTATTAATAGAGAAAAAATAATACATGGCCTACATGGCCCTGTGTGACAAAGTGATTGCCCCCTATTAAAACATCATTTAACATTGGTTCATTATACCGGAGTTCAATATTTCTAGCTAGACCAAAGCCTGATTACTGCCACACCTGTTCTCAGTGAAGAAATCACTTAAGACCTGCTTTACAAAGTAAAGTTACAAAAATCCTCAAAAGCTAGGCATCATGCAGAGATCCAAAGAAATAAAGGAACAATCGAGAAATTAAGTTATTGAGATCTATCAGTCTGGAAATGGTAATAAAGCCATTTCTAAAGCTTTGGGACTCCAGCAAACCTCAGTGAGAGCCATTATCCACAAATGGCGAAAAATATGGAACAGTGGTGAAGTTTCCCAGAAGTGGCGACTGACCGACCCCAAGAACACAGCAATGACTCATCCAAGAGATCATAAAAGACCCCACCACAACATCCAAAGAACTTCAGGCCTCACTTGCCTCAGTTAAGGTCAGGGTTTATGACTCCACCATAAGAAGGAGACTGGGCTAAAAACCCACTGCACTAAAACCACTGCTGAGCAAAAAGAACATTTAAGGCTTGTCTCAATTTTGCCAGAAAATATCTCGATTCCCAAGACTTGAGGGAAAATATTGTGTGGATGGATGAGTTTAACTTTTTGGAAGGTGTGTGTCTCTTTACATCTGGCGTAGAAGTATCATCGCATTTCAGAAAAAGAACATCATAACAACAGTAAAATATGGTGGTGGTAGTGTGATGGTCTGGGGATGTTTGCTGCCCCAGGACCTGGAAGACTTGCTGTGATGAAAAGAACCATGAATTCTGCTATCTACCAAAAACTCCTGAAGGAGAATGTCTGGGCCAGAATTCAACCAAAGCACTGTAAAAGACTCACTGCAAGTTATCGCACACGCTTGATTGCAGTTGTTGCTGCTAAAGGTGGCCCAACCAGTTATTAGGTTCAGATGGCAATCACTTTGTCATAGTTTTTTTTTTTTTCTCTCTCTGAATAATAAAATCCTTCACATAAAAAACACATTTTGTGTTTACTTGTGTTGTCTTTGACTAATATTTAAATTTGTTTGATGATCTGAAACATTTAAGTGTGACATATATATATATCAGGAAGAGGCAAACACTTTTTCACACTATTTCTCCCACACACAAAATAATTATTCCATATGTAGTATTGAAGTGCAGTATGTTATTTTGTTCATACTGCACAGCTCTGTCTTCCTCCACACCTCTGCCACTGATTATTGCTGCGTTTCCCTTTCTTTCTCTCTGGGGACGTGGTGCCATTGTTGGTTTGAGTTCGTTTCTGGAAGGGCTGCAGCTGACAGACCAGTTTTTGGTGTTTGAGTCAACACTGCAAGAACACACCCACTCAAAATGTAGCAGACGTGTGTGCTCCCCACACTGCACTGGACTATACTCACCACTGCTCTAGGACGTGGCACTATTGTGTCTGTCCACTGCTTTGTTGAGGTGCGAGTGTAAGGGAGCGAGAAAGAGCTTTGTTGGTGGGCACTCGAGTCTGAGTATTGGTGGGGGCATGTTAAGAGCAGTAGCTGCAGAGATAGAGGAGTGAAAAGTGGATGGCTCACCACTTTTTTGGCAGACAGTATTTTTTTCTTCTTCATGTGCTTCATGCTGTGTACGAGAGCTTGAATTGGTGGCATTCTTTTGGTGTGGAGTCATAGCTGTGTGTGTGTGTGTGAGAGAGAGACAATTGCTTGTGGGGAGGAGGGAAAATGTTTCAGGCATATGAGGTGTGTGTGTGCGTGTTAAGTGTAGAAAGTGCAGCGTGGCTATGTGAAGACTGCTGATGACAGTTTGCTGAAACAACAGCCTGATTGTTGCCCCAGTTGAAATCTGATACCTTGGCCTCTGGCGAGTTAAAGGTGTCAGTGCAGGCCACTGTTCTGGCTCTGGGAACTCTTGCTGTGTTTGTGATCTGGACAGTGCTGCCTTTAAACATGTGGTTTAGTAAAAGCTCACATTTACGATTTTTTCCCCCCACTGTAAGTAATCAGGGAAGATCCGTCCAATGTCCAAAATGTTTCTGGTTTAATACTGGATCTACATAGGTAGATTCAGATTGCTGAAGCTAATAATCACCCAAATTATTTCCTTAAAAGTACTTTATTAACAGATATGAGAGCTGTCCCATAAGTAAAGACTTGGCGCATATGTTCTGATCTTGTGATAGATTAGTGAGATACTGGGGCTCTATATTCAATCTAGGCGTGTGACAAAATATCAGTACGCCAATCTGTCTTTTTCCTTGTTCATACAATACCATAGTCGACAGCAATATCGATTTTAATTAATAAACAGTCGCTGCCAAATTGACTCATCGGTGTTGCTACTTTGAGTTTCCTCTGGGTGGCACTACAGGACACTTGCTTCACTTTTAGAACATTGACGGAACAGACCATGGATTATGTTATGACTGCTGTATCTCTGCGTGTGTCTTTCCCGCATGAAGCCTGCAGTGTATGAATAAACATGCATCAGTATGCATCAGTTAAACACACTTCTGGAGAGCTTTGAGAAAGGGGGAAAGACCCAATAAAGAAAGCGTCTAGAAATGCGCGTTCCCACCAATATCTAGCGTTTTCTGAACTGTCCTCAGCAATAATTTAGATTTAACAAAAACATAACTTTCCATATTAAGGGTTAAACCTAAAGCTGTACTGTAGGACCCACCTTCCAAACGCACATCCTTTATGTGATTGGTAGAGAGACGGTGACTCTTGGCATGTTTCATAGGGAGCAATGCATTGTGGACTATGTAGTGTGAAAACATTTTTGCTTTCTGGGAGTCGATGTTCGTTAGTTGCGAGTACACAGTTTGGTAGCACGATGCTCAAGGGGAACAAAAACTGCTCTGTATGGAGTAAAAGAAAAATAAAAGCAATTGATCCCAAATGGCATCAGGCTTTCGAGTGAATCTTCCTCAGCCTGTGGCACTGCTGAGGTGTAATGGAAGCCCAGGTTGCTTTGATTGCAGCCTTCAGGTCGTCTGCATTGTTGGGTCTAATAATATCTGCCTTTGTGTTGTGTCCTCATTATGACCTCTGACTTCTTACTCCTTGCCTTTACAGCAGCAGTTGAGAGTAAAGGGGCAAATGTTAATAGTTCTGAATGAAGTCCACAGAGGGTGCTAAATTAAATCCCTCTGCCTGGTGTTCCTGCATCACTGTACACCTTTCAGCTGTGCTGGGAATGGGATCCAGATGGGTTTTGTTTAAGTTTTACCTCTTTGAGGGATTGCTGGTTGAAAAGGCAATGCACTTGTGACCAGGGCTGTACTCATTTATCTGTGAACCCCACAGAAGACCCTACTGCTGGCCTCTTTATCCTGACGTGTACCATCACACAGACGTTATCTGGAACATTAAACTCATTAAACTTACATTAAACACTGAACATAAAAACAACATTAAACTCAGAGCTTTTATATTTTAACTGTTTTACATTTGAAAGTCCATCAATGAATAAATCTCAAACACACACATACACACACACACACACACACACACACACACACACACACACACACACACACACACGCAACCAATGCTGTTCATGGTGCAGTGCTGTACAACAAATCTGACCTGTTCCTCACTTTATTCAGTGATTGGGTTTATGATTCAAAAGCCTATTCTACATCTTAAAGCTCCTGTTACCTTAAAATATTTTATGTGAAAATCTTTTTTGCCATCTTCAGTAGTGCATGATTCAAAAGCAGTCTGGGCTGCAACACCGCTTAGAACTTCAGCATGAATGGGTGAGCATGCTTGGGTATATAGCACTGTGTAAAAACTGTATCCAATGAAGAAGTATTTAAAAGCCTATTTCTTGTGTGTCCCTTTTCTGAGAAAAAAAACACAATCAGAATTTATGTGCGAGTATTCATTTTATGCTTTAACCATTTCCAAAACGTTCCTTCTTTTGCAATTCAGTACTAGTGTACTCCTTCAAGGGCTCAGGGCATTGAGGAGAAATCTAGAACCAAGCTGGTGTTCTTTTTGTTAATTTTTTTAGCTATCAAGACACAATTTGTTTTTTGTTTGTTAGTTTTGAATTTTTCCCACATTAATATATTTCTTGTTTGTTCTACTCTTATGTCGTACATTAAGCCAAACTGACTTTTTGCCCAGCTGAGTTGTGATGTCACAAAAAGATTAAAGTTGTTCTGGGTTAGTTTCTGTACCTGAAGTGCATGGATGAGGGGATTAAATATTTTAAGTGTTTACATCATTTATCAACTTTTATTTTGAAAATGGAAATAAAAATGAGATTATTCATTATTTGGGCTTTTAATTTGGCCTCTTACAGTAAGAAGCATAGCCTGATAGAGATTTTTTTTTAATATTCTGTTATTGATCTAATTGGTAGTAACATCTTGCTCGTCTATCATCCTTCATTATTTTTATGTTGTTAAATTGTCACTCACTGCGGCTCTACAGGGCATCTGTTTGTGTGTGTGTGTGTGTGTGTGTGTGTGTGTGTGTGTGTGTATGCGTGCTGAAGTTTACGGCTCCCTTTAGTGTACTGCAGCACAGCTTGAATTTAGGAGGAATGTGTAAGTTGCATCCAGCTGTGCTTGCTTGTGTAAAGCCATGTTGCTATGACGACACTCCTGTAGGCCTGTCTCAAGGTCACGCAGACCATGATGAAGGACTGGATGTGCCTGGCGACATCTGCACATGTGCACTCGTACACAAGGAGGTGCCCAGTTTCACACCTAAGCCCTGTGCACTGAAGAGAAGTGGGCATGTGTGTGTTTTTTTTTGTTTTTTTCTTTCTTTTTTTGGGAAATTTTAGGCCTGCGAAGCCTACTCTTCAGCAGCAGATGCAACATGGCTACATGGATGGTTTTTATTCATTTTTACACCATGTGACGATAAAAGGATGCATAAATACCCAATATTTCTATCACATTTGGCTCGGAAGACTTTTACCCAGTTCCTTCATTAATGAAATCTTTTACATGTTGAGCTTCCTCACAGGAAAAGCTCGCTTTAAGTACTCCTATTACATATGGTCAGGACGACTTCTTTAACCATTGGTAAAATGACTAGTGTAGACTATTATTCTACATTTTCCATTTTCTCTTCTAGTTCACAGAAATAGCCTTAAATTATCCTTTATTTTAAATTAATATAATTCAATATTTTCAATTCGTTAAGAGCATATGAGTAATTCAAAACAGACGGTAGGTGCTACAGCATAGTTAACATGTCCTATTCATATATACAAGTGTTTTAGATGCTGAGGTAGTCGCGGAATAGTAGTCTTGAGGTGTTTCTTGAAGGTGGAGAGAGTCTCCGCGGAAATAATCTAGTAATAAAAACCACAAACTGGTATATTTGCAGTAATACATGCAAGGCTATGCTATATTCTAGAAAGTGTAAGTTAAAAATTAAGAAATAAATGAAAAATATATAAAGTTACTAAGAAAAATGATTACTTTTAGAGATTACAGTCCATTCATATTTACAGCGACTTCATTAATACATCCTGGATCCCAGCACTCCCTGTGTAGATTTTACATTACATGTAAAAAGTTCTGCATTACCAGGGAAAGTCCATTTTAAATATAATTTTTCATTGCTATAAATTTTTACAATGCTAAAGCATCTGCTTCATGAGTTCAACTTCACTGAATGCACCACATGCCAGACAGGAGTCACACAACCTCATGTTCACTTCCAAGCTGAAGTGAGTGATTATTTCAACAACCATTTGTTAATAATGGCAGAGACTTTACAGCCCAACTGTAGAGAAAGGGATGTGTGCTATATATCTATATATTAAGCTGTACCTTTGGTCAGTAGACAGCAAAATTGTGGGACATTGAAAAGTGTAAGCCAGCTAGGTAAGTTCCAGTTCGCCTACCCTTTCTCTTATGCATATTCAAATGGTTTAAATTTGTGTTTCTTCAGAAGCTACAATTGAAAGCCAGTTTAGACTACACCATTATCATTAATATTTTCACACCAGATAAAAATAATGAGTAACGAGCTTTTTTTAAATTTGAAAAAGGTCATTAGTTACATTACTCATTACTGCCAAACTAATGACAGTGGAACTAATGGACGCTAATCATGGTATATTGCACCTGATATGGCACTCAGCCTTTAGCCAGTACCAATATCTCACCGCTATCCCTGTTATCGTTATAACACTGATTAGCCTACCTATGGCTAATATTACTGTCAGAGGTGGCCCACTAGTAAATAATTTAAAACATCTAGCTCTCAAACCAAAAACTGACCCAAAACTGATTTCCCGGTCTCAGGCTAGTACAGTCTTTGCTCAGGTAAATGGCATGTTCCAGCTCACAAATAATTTCTCTTTAATTCCTTCTTCTTGCTCATGTTCTTATTCTCTCCCACTCTTATGCCTTATTCTCCCTGCACAATTTAAGCCAAGATCACCAACCTTGTTGCAACCTCTACAGTGTTTATGCTAGAAGACTTGTGTTCCTGTGATGGGGAGCCTCATGCACAACTGTATGACCGATCTGCAACCTAGGTGTTCACTAGGGCTGCAACAACGAATCGATAAAAATCGATTACTAAGAGTTGACAACAAATTTCATAATTGATTTGTCTCGTGCGACGTGGAGACATTTTGATTATTTAAAAAATTAAAAACTTTAATTTAAAAACTCAGCGGAGCGGAGAGAACACACTCTGCCTCTCTTTCGTGTGCACTGATGCTAGCAGTTAGCGCCTCACAGACAGGGCGGAGCAAACATTTAAAAACAAAACGAGCGGAGGCAAAGAAATGCATGCGATCCAAGTTGTGGGAGCATTTCACACTAAATAAACAGAAAAAGTCTGTTAACTGCAAAATATGATAAGGGTAAGGGAACAGCAGGGTAAGTCACTACAGAACCCTACTTCTGTTCCATTTTGAAGTGAGGAACGTAATGCTGGTGCTGGTGTTCACTCATTGTGGCAAGTTAGCGTTAGCTCATTAATAACTGCTGTAAATAGTAAAGCAGGGGAGTATAGTTACTTTGCACTTTGCATTGCAAGACTAAAGACCCGTTTTTATTCACTCTCCTTTTTTAAACCATTCATTTTTCAATCTGTTATCATGTATAGGTACACTGCAAAAAAGCTTTTCTTACTTAGTAATTTTGTCTCGTTTCCAGTCCAAATATCTAAATCATCTTAAATCAAGATTACTAGACAAGAAAAATGGTATGAGAAAATTAAGTGTTGCTTAAAACTTCTGATTTGGGTTTGAAGAGCTGTCTCGTCAAATAGACGCTGGTCTCCAATAGAAGTCGGTCTGTAGTAAACGCTTTTCTCCAATGACCCACCGCACTTTCAGTATGCTAATCCTCTTTTCGTTCCACCTTGGCTCCGCCCTCCCGCAGTGAATCATACTGTAAGTACCTTTTCGAATAAAAATGTTTTGTTGTCGGATGCTGTCGAGGAAGGGAGAAAGTCTAAACAAAATTTCTTTGTGTACATTTACCACTTTTGTCTCCACTCTGTTTACCTTTTCCAATTTTTTGCTCCGTGACCGTGGTCGGGAGCACGGGGGAGACACCGTTCCTTGGTTTCCAATGGCTGAGTGTCAACTTCACTCAGGATAACGTCCCAACTCTGTGTGGATGCATCTCTTCTTGATCAGCCGCTCAGAGAACTCACATGGGGCGCAATATCATTGGGACCCGTGTTTATTAGTTCCATTCAGCACAAAATTACAGTCTCCGCTCTTTCCTGACTCTGTAACGTTAGTGCTCTTTTACTGATTAAACGAGCTGCCCTGCTAGATCGCACTCTCTCACAACCAATGCTAACTCACTCTCTTTACTTCCACCCTAAACAAACTCTAACTCCACCCCTTTTCTGCCCGTGCTGACCACTCCTTTTCTGCTCTCAATGAGAAACACACCTCATCCCATAACAACGGCAATCATAACCCACAGGGTGAAGCCACCATCACCATTCCGTCTGCAAGGCGAATAATAACCTGTCTCCAAAATCTATTGGTATCTGATTAATTTTTTAAATAAATGCCGGGTCTGTTATTGGAAGATATACTGTATACTATCCATTGCTATACTGACATTAACCACGCCATGAAACCTATATCCTGCCTCTGATTGGCGGTTGCTCTTTGTCAGTCGTTAGCGACTTCTCTGGATATCTAACACGCCAAATATCCAGTTTCAGTCGCCAGCAAGGTTGTCATCTCAGGGTAGTTTGCAGATTAACTGCAGGGTCACCTCTGAACTGATGCTTTTGTCTGCAACTTCCAAAGTGCCTCTGCCACCTGGAAAATCGTGGCTCAAGTCTTGTAGTGTGAACAGGGTATTAGTCCCTTCTCCTCTTCATTCTCTCTTGTTTGCCTTGTCCATCTCTTTCCCTCTCTCACTCTTGTTTGTTGCTGTCTCTCACTCAGCTGAAGAATGCTCATAAACCGAGTTCACCTGAATGACTCCCCAGGAGTGCAGGGTTCTGGCCTGGTCCTGTTACCATTGTTAAAATGGTAGCAAGACTCACTGTCTGTTTGTGTTTCATTTAGGGGCTCCTTGTACAGGTCCTTCTCAAAAAATTAGCATATTGTGATAAAGTTCATTATTTTCTGCAATGTACTGATAAACATTA
>JBBIGC010000131.1:17038812-17048881 GCA_037576955.1 Lepidarchus adonis
TCTCTCTCTCTCTCTCTCTCTCTCTCTCTCTCTCTCTCTCTCTCTCTCTCTCTCTCTCTCTCTCTCTCACACACATGTGCAGAGGCAATTGTGCCCCCCTCGTTGTCTCTCTCACTGCTGGTTTTCCTGCAGTCTGCAGTTTTGCCTTTAGATATTGTGTGTGTGTGTCTGGATGACCATATATATATTTAAATCGCATGTAGGAGGGCTATTTTCCACAAGGCCTATGATTTAAATAGCGCCCTATATAAGCATATAAATTTAGGGCCCAAGCCTCTGCCTAAAAATGCTTTCGTTTTTTAGGGCCAGGGTGACCAAAAAATACCTGAAACAAAAAGAAAATAGTTGCATTCAAACTAAAATTGATTTACTGAGGTTCCTTGACTTATGAAGGGGTTCTGTTCCTTCGCATGTATTTGATCCCCTAACAAAACAAGACTTGGTACTTGATGGCAAAACCCTTTTTAGCCATACGGAGGTCTGATGTTTTTGATCAGGTTTGCAGGAGGAATTTTGCGCCACTCCTCTTTGCAGATCAGCTCTAAATCATTAAGGTTTCAAGGCTGTTGCTTGGCAACTCAAAGCTTCATCTCCCTCCACAGGTTTTCCATGGGATTAAGGTCTGGAGTCTGGCTAGGTACGCTTCTTCTTGAGTCAGTCCTTTTGTTGCCTTGGCTGTATGCTTTGGGTCATTTTCAGTGTCCTGGCAGAGGGAAGGAAGTTGTCATTCAAGATTTTACGGCACATGGCTCTGTCCATCCTCCTGTCAGTGCAGTAAAGTTGTCCTGTGCCTTTTGCAGAGAAACAACCCCAAAGCATAATGTTTCCACCTCCATGTTTGACATTGGGAATGGTGTTCTTAGGGTCATAGTCATCAGTTGCCTCTTTCCAAACACAACCAGTTGAGTTGAGGCCAAAGAGTTTGATTTTGGTGTCATTTCACCACAGAACCTTTTCCCAAGCACTCTCGGAATCATTCAGGTGTTCATTGGGAAACTTCAGATGGGCCTTCACATGAACCCTCTTAGGCAGGGGCCATTTTTATTTTAATCCATTACTGCATAGTGTGTTACCAATGGTTTTCTTTTTGAGCAATGTCCCATCTACCTTGAGATAATTGACAAGCTCTTCCCCGTTTGACATTTTTCATGATCATCCTCACCCCACAAGGTGAGATCCTGTGTGGAGCCCCAGACTGAGGTCGATTGATGGTCACTTTGTTTCTTCCATTTTTGAACAATTGCACATCAGTTGTCTCTTTCTCCTCCAGCTTCTTGCTTATGGTTTTGTAGTCTATTCCAGCCTTGTGCAGGGCTACAATCTTGTACCTGACATCCTTAGACAGCTCTTTGGTCTTGCCCATGGTGGAGAGGTCGGAATCTCTCACTTTTTAACATAAACTACCATTAAAATTATAGACTGTTAATTTTTTTGTCAGTGAGAAAATTTACAAGACCAGCGAGGGTTCAAATAATTATTTCCTCCACTGTATGTGTGTTAGTCCTTTTGGACAGCAGAGATCACGCTTTTTATCTTCTAGCCGTACACACCTTTTTGTGCAATAATTCTCCTCTGTGCAATATTTTTGTGTTTTTCTTCGCAGTGTACAATATGTGCAACATATACAGGCGGTCGCCGAGTTCTGTTGCACTCAACATTTGACGATTTGTGGTTACTTTGCTAGCTGCACACTGAAAAATACAAAACATTATTGCGTTTGTTCTCTAAGATGTTGTGTGATTTGGCGTGTTTCATTGGAAGCAATGCATTGTGGAATATGTAGTGTCTGTTACAGGAAAATAGGTGGGTAATACAGGCGGGAAAGGTGTGAGTACATGGGTTGGCAGCACATATATGGTAGTAGAATGCAGTTGAACGCCTACTATACGACAAAAGAGACAGGTGTTAGCAATATGCGTGTTACTCATTCATGCATGTTGCTGGCTGTTAATAAAGCACAGTTCTGTTTGATAAAAATTGGTGCTGGTGTATGAGGACAAAGAAGTTAGAATCTGAATCAACTTTATTGGCCAAGTATGTTCACACACAAGGAATTTGGTTCCAGCAGATGTCTCTAGTACTTTGTATGTGGACAATGCACATGTTAGATATAATACAACAGACTACATGACACAGTGGGCTATACAGTGTACAATATACAGGCAGTGTATATATATGAGGGGTCTGTTAGGTCAAAAAGCCAAAGAACAGACTGAAGAAAGTGAAAAATCTCACTGAATCATTTCAGAGCCGGGAGGATGATGGTGGTGTACTGTGGTGTGAGCTTTGATACTAATGCCTCTTCATATCTGCCTTATCACAACCTTCACATCAGATGGGCTGCATGTATAAATAACCAGTAAATAAATGAAGGTCGAGATTTTTCTACTTTCAGGCTTGTTGTGGAGTCCCTGTTGAGCAGATTGTGTGTGTGTGTGTTCTGCAGTTTGGCTAACAGATCCAGGCTCTGAACATCTAACAGGCTACTCATGTAAATACTGTGGCTAACGGTGTCAGTTCATGATTATCTTGTTTTAATTACAATTTTTTTATTTTTATGTATTCTTTTTTCTTTTTTTTTTTTTTAAAGGCCAAACTACAGAGCATGTAGAGCATAAAATGACTGTAGAATTACTGAATGTTAAACTGGGAAATGCAAATATATAAATCATTGAATCATGGTATTCATCAGGCCCTCGTTCTTACCCAAGCATTCAACTAATTTCTGCAGCTTAAAGACAGTACATTGAATCAATTTTATTTAATGGATCAATCTTTAAAACCCTAGTAGACAAGTGTGACACATGCTTAAATGTCTAGTATGCATCCTCTTTCTCTTTATCTCATTCCTACTTCAATTTTTCCATTGGGTTACAGATGAAAAAAGGAATTTCAGTACATTGTTTCTTTAGGTTTTTGTGCATGGTCTCATATGTATGTGTTTATGCGAGTGTGAGATGTTTGTTGTTCAGCAAGTGTGTCTCAGAGCTCATGTTTCAGGCTGTATTTCAGGCTCCGCCAGAATGTCCTGGTTATTCCGGGCCTGAATGAGCGCCACACCACAGCAGGACACACACACACAAACACACACACACACACACACACACAAAAACAGCCCTCTTCTTCCTACACTCCTCGTTCTCGTTTCTGCTTCTCTCTTTATTTTCCATTCAATCACCTCCATTTTATTCAGCACTGATCCTCCGTTTCCCAGACAGTTGCACCCATGTGGTCGGCATCTGCAACACATGCTCCTATTTACTCCATAAATCTGAGGTTTGCACCAGATGAAAACGTGATGCAGCATAACAGTATTTTTATGAACCTCAGTAATGGGTTGTAATAGTGCATTAACAGCATGTTGTCCTATGCAATGGCCATGACTAGGAACAGATTTGATTCAATATTCTAATGACATAATGGACAGTATTTGAATGAAGGAAAGTGGTGACCGTGATCACGTTGCACAGATCACTACTGTGTTTCCCTAATGATAGGCCACGGCTTATACATTGATTTTGCAAACCTGGTATTGAGTGCAGGTTGCTTAAATGGGGCAGCCTATCTAAAAACATGAAAACGCATTCGCTTAAAGTATAACTCTGTGCACAAAAAACAACATCCCCAAATGATTAGTTGAATTGAAATGTACTGTTTACTGCAGCAATGAACAGTTAGAAAAGCAACGTGCAGCGAAGACAGATCAGCGACACTGTTCTCTCACTTAAATGGCGGCGCTGCATCCAGCCTCTCAAACTTTTTTAGCCATTTGCCACATTATATTACATCCAGTGGCAACTGCTCTAAGACTACAAGGGAAGCTCTGCTTCCTCTAATATGTCAGAAAATAAACGCTTAGCTATTTGTCATAGATTAACGCAATAGCGTGATCTGTGCCTTGCCACAACTGTCTCCGAGCTCTTCAGGCAGTTCCTTTGTTCCTTCATGATTCTCATTTGCTCTGACATGCACTCTGAGCGGTAAGGTCTTATATAGACAGGTGTGTTGTTTTCCTAATCAAGTCCAATCAGTGTAATCAAACCGCTGGATTCAAATGAAGGAGTAGAACCATCAGAAGAAATGGACAGCACCTGAGTTAAATCTAGGTGTGTCACAGCAATAGGTCTGAATACTTAGGATCATGTATATTTCAGGGTTGTTGTTTTTTTTTTTTTAAATAAATCTGCAAAAATGCCCACAATTCTGTGTTTTTCTGTCAATATGAGGTGCTGTGTGTAGATTTATAAGGGAAAAAAATGAACTTGAAGGATTTTAGCAAATGCCTGCAAAATACAAAGAATTAAAACATTTAAGGGGGTTTGAATACCTTCCCTACCCACTGTAATACCAGCTGGGAAAAGAAAACTTAACAGAAAAAAAGGAAGAAAAATTTGTTGACTGGGAAATGATGAGTTTTTCATTTAAATGACTAGAGGGTGGGGGCATGGCAGTACAACGATGTCCATCATTCGTCTACATGTAAATTCTTCAGTATAAAATTAGCAGCACTAAAATGCAAAAATGATTAGGCTTGCCTTTCATCAAATCCTTCAAAATCAGATTGATATACGCCATTGTCTTTGCCGAACAGCTTGTTTGCGAACTGTGCTGCTCCATTGTTGCTAATGACAGACACACTTTCGTCACCGATATCGCTCTCTGATATTGCAGACGTCATTGCTGCTAGGCTTGTAGGGGGAGAAAGGATTCTGGTTTTGCGAAAACTGAAATAACCCAGTATACACTCTTGACTTTGTTGCATGTCACTGCCGACCAGACGGAGTTGAATGTATGCTCACCATCCACAACTCGATCCTCATAAGGCACTTAAATGAAGGATTGACATCAATAAAAAATAGATAATTTTTGATGATTAGGGATGCACTGATGTGAGATTTGTAGCCCAATGCCAAAATTTTTCTTTTACATATTTGCTGATAATTTTTTCATGTAATTATATCCTGGTATCATTGTTATTCTTCTATACCTACTTACGTTATCATCATATTGCACAAACTTGCACTTATCTCAGGTAGACCTCATTATGTGGAAAAAAAAACTGCAGAATAGTACCTCTCTTGGCTAAACACGATCTTAACACTGTAGTTTTCTTCTACTTTTCCTTTGTTTCTTAGTTTTTTGCATCAGTTTCAGTAAATCACATAAATTAGTTTCTAGATTTAATTTCTAGATTATTTACATCTTGATTAATTACATCCATAAAGCTGGATAAATTAAAGACTCTTCTGACACAAAATGTCTTTCCTTTTATCATTGGTGTTTGTTTTTCTTGGTACACTCCTGTATACTAGACATGTAATGGAGTCCGAATTCAGTATTTAGAGTGGTGTCAGGGTCTTGATAAATTATTCAATACAGAGCAAAAATAAGTAATTGCTGAAAATGTGCCTGAATTTTCAGATTATTTAAATGAGGAATAATTGATATAATTACATCATGCTGTGATTATTGCTGATTATTAGTGCAACTATTAAAGGCAACATGTTCTTTAAATCAGTGAACTTTATCAATTCAAATAAGCACAGGGTTGCCATGATGCATGATAATTACACATGATTTTCCCGTCTGAGTGAGAGCCGCTCGGGTCAGTTTATCGCAGCCCGTGGCTTTTGAATAATGCAGCTCATCCTTTAGCTCTGTGATCTAACTGTGCATGGCCCATTGGAGTTTAGCAGTGATCTGCTCGAAGAGGGTCCCTTAGGCACCAAATGAAGGGGAGGGGGGTCTGTGTATGTGTGTGTGTTAGTGTGTAAGCACAATGACCGGAATCAGCTCCATCAATAATTCAGGTACACTCAGTGAGACTAAGGCATGATGTGAAATGAAGACTGTTTAGTCCATGTACCACATGATTATGGACAACTAAATATGTGAACTAGAATGTTCTACCTCACCAGTTTGCATTCATAACTGTAATGTGAGCAATATGAAAAGTGTCAGGAAAAGAGAAGGATGCAGTGGTAAAAATGGTGAACATTGCTCAATAAAGGGCCATATGTGTTTTTATGTGTAATATTGAGAACTGTGTAATGGTGGCAAGAAAGGGTCTTCTGTCATGAATAAAGGTCTTGCTAAAAATAAGTGAAGCCTTCCCTGAAAAAGATGTCATCTGGATAGCAGCACATGTTGCTCCAAAACCAGCATCAGTTGTGCCTTTCAAGATATGGAAACTATACATTCCGTATTTACCACTTCAGACCCATACCATCACAAATACCATCTTTTAAAATTGACATTAATTAGCCAAATGGTTCTCCTTCTCTTTACCTGAATGCAAAATTCACTATTTCCCGAAAGAATTTCAGATTGTGATTCATCAGACTAAAGGACGATTTCCACTTGACCTCAGTTTATCATGAACCTGGGCCCAGAGAAGGTGGTAGTGTTTCTCTTTTTAATAGTTATAATTTATATGTTTTCTTCTGCATGGTAGAGTTTTAACTTGCCTTCATGAATGCAGCAATGGACTATGTGCACTGACCGCAGACTTCAGACTTCAGACGTCTTCCTGAGCATATGCAGCATTCACCACTACAGAATTCGGTTTGTTTTTAACTGAATGGTGTCTAACTGCTCAAAAGTAGTTTTCGTCCTTGTATACTGAGATTTTCTCTTGATTCTTGATAAATGAAGAAATTCCCAAATTCTCTGCAACTTTATTGAATTATTGAACGTTTTTTTATTTTCTTACTGTCTACCTAAGTCAAGTTACTGGCCTGTTGTGAATTAACCTAATTAGCTGGGAGATGGGCCATGTGTTTCTTAGCATTACACAACTTTTCCAGTCTTTTATTGCTTGTCCTAGCTTTTTTGAAATTCATTGCTGGCATCAAATTTTAAACGAGAATATTTCATAAAACAAGCACATTTCTCATCAGCCTTTGAAATATTGTCTTTATACTGGGTTCAGTTAAATAGGCATTTTGATTATTTGTTTTCATGTTCACTTTACCCAGTGCCCCAGCGTTTTTGGAAACAGGGTTGTACCAGAATTTACAGTCTGGGAATATTGTACAAGTATCCTTTAATAACTCTGTGTGTGACTGTGTGTGACTGTGTACACAAACAGGATGCCTTTTTATACTTCCTGATTCAGACATGGTAGATAATTTAGCTGCAGAGGGGGAAAAGTGCTACGTTGTTTTTGGGCTGTGCCAGGGAAGGAAGTGGAGCTGGAGCCCATCTTGGATAAAGTGTAGTTGAATGTTACATCTGTCTTGGTTGACCACTGATATTGACCACTGATCAGGCTCTGTTCTTTTCCATTAGCAGAAGAAATCTGAACTACATTTTAAAAACAGAAATTCCAGACAGAGTAGTGAACAGCAAGAGCAGTGCTCTGTCACTATTGATTGTAACAATGATCGTGTCTCTCTCTTTTGCAGGTGCCAGTCTGGCCTTGCTGAAGACATAGATGCAGTTCTTGTCTGGGTCTTCCTGTAGAGCTACTGCAGTGTCACACAAAGGTAGGAGAGATGTGTTCAAGAATGATCTGATTCTTCTCTTTGTGTTAATAATCCAAACTGCTCTAGAAACTGCAATGAGCTATAAATACAATATGTCAATAAAAAAAACTCTTGTAAATGTACAAAGAAGCAGATATGCACTTCTCTTAGCTTTTGCTCTCTGAGCTGTTTCCACTTTTGTTCTGAGTTGCTGAGTTGTTTGCAGGCAAGGAAGTGCTATATTAAAGCCACCAGAGCTTTTTAACACTGGACACCCTGAAAATTTCAGACCCCCATTTTTATTTCCCACCCACAAACCCATCTCCTTCTCCAGAACTTTCAACCATTATTGTTATGATGATGGAGCAGCTTCTGGAATGTTCAAGGACACTTTGGACTCCAGGAACCTGTTTCTCCAAATATTCTCTCTAGAAGACTCCGCACATATAAGACACTACAGTTCACTATAATAATTGTTATTATTATCATTATTATTATTTTAACTTCTGTTCAGGGCATCTTCTGATTAATTGTTGGCACCAACATTCCTTAAAAGTTATTGTATTTTACTGCCGTGAGTGTTTGTTCAATAATCCCTCTTGACCAGCAATTAATGGACACTGGAGACTCCTTTACAAACATGAAACTTTACTTTACTTTGAGTTTTCTCAATACCTTTTTTTTCCCTCACTCGTGGCGCACACTGACACGACACGTCACATCACTTAGGAATTATGGGAAATGTAGTTTCTACTGAACTTCCTTCATTTCACCTCAGAAATACTGGATAAATGGTTATATATAATGTCCATAACAGTCAACAGTCAAGTGTAACATTCAGTACTTCAACAAATACAAACATAACTTAATTAACAAAGTTCCAACAGTGAGTGAAGAAAGAATCTGTTCATAATGAATCTTTTCACTCTAAGTCAGTGCGTCAAGCAAATCCGCGAGACCATTTCACTTGGACGAGAGCGTAAATCAGCATTAACAGCTCAACAAGTCACATTGACTTGTTACTGCTCATTTACTCTTGTGGAGTTCAACACCCCACCCAAACCCCACTCTGTTCAGGCCATGACACACATATTCAAATGTGTTGTGTGTGTGTGATCAAGTTTTGCTGAATCTCTGTTCTTTAAATTAAACTGTGTCTCCCACTCACACCTGAATGTCATCCTGAAAACACTAGACTCTGATCTCACCTTCAAATGATATAATATACTTATGGGTTCACTTACTTTTGCCACATGCAGATGTTATTGGATCTTTTATTTTCAATAAATTAATTGCATGTGCAAATGTGACACCAAGGGAACCCAGTTTTTTGTTATCCCTCACCTGTGGGCTTCTTTATTTAAAACACACACACATAATAACTGTTGAACTGCTCCCAGCTTTTCTCCACCACGGTCTGGATGCCACTTCTTGAGGGTATCTGGTTCGACCGTGATCCGAGGCATCACCACGTCATCTCCGGTGATTGCGCACAGGGAGAACCGGCCCGCTGGCCATGGGGGAGTTCGCTGGAAAGACACAAAAGTAACAAAAGTTAGTGGTGTGGGCCAGAGCAGCTGGCTTTGACGAGAGCAAGCTCACTCCAGACCCATGCAGAATCTCCTCAGGGGTGGCCTGCGGTGGTGACTGTAGCAGTGGCGACCTCCCTATCTAAGAGGTGGCCCTGTTTGCTTTCAACCTCTCTGCTCCTTTAGAACATTTTAAAGGTATTTTATGGTGTAAAAACCAACTGTTCTATATCTCATCAATCCAATGGAGGATGAACCTCAAACCCCACACTCTGGACTGACTCATTACTCCCCCTACATGTAGACAAACCGCATTACAGTCTGGGCTGCAGTTTGGAATTCAGCAGAGGCAAGCAAACATGTACGTTTTGTCTTGTTGAAGTCAATCAAGCACCACTGCAATATGCCTTGGACACCCAGAGCATTTTCATTCATGCAAAAAACTGTTCACCCATGTGAACAAGGCCTAAGTTAAACCTTGAATGGTTTCCTTTTTATTTATGCTATAAAATTTCACCTTGGTGTTTATTATTTACTGGTAACTATTAAAAAATGTTCAAGTGTGTAAAATGTGAGGCAAAGCAGTGCAGTTTAGTTATATCACACATTTTAATACACCGGGCATTCATTGTGCTTTACAGAGGGAAAATTAGGAATAAAATAAAATGACACTAAATAAAAGTGAGTAATCAGAGAGCAAGAACATGCTGCAAGTCTAACCTTAACCGTGTGTGTGTTGCAGGATGTGAAGTGGAGCAGAGTGGATGTCATCGTTCTACACTGCTGCAAAGGTGAGGATGAAGGGGAAGGAAGATGAGAGGATGGGGATACTGGACTGAAATACAGGGGGGAATACAGACTGAATTTGTCTGCTACACAGAGCTGTGTGTGTTTCAGTGTTGTACTTGTCTGGGCAGGCATTGCAGTATGTTGCATAATGTGGCTGTTTGGTCCTGCAGTTTGGCTTGGGAAGGATGAGCTCATGCAGGAATGCTTGCTTTGTGTGTGTGTGTGTGTGTGTGTGTGTGTGTGTGTGTGTGTGTGTGTGTGTGTGTGTGTGTGTGTGTATGTGTG
>JBBIGC010000131.1:17064548-17075834 GCA_037576955.1 Lepidarchus adonis
TAAATTTGAAAATAGTTATATGTTTTGCATTTTTGTAGTGGTAGATCTTTTGGACTTGGTTGTTTTAAAAGTAGCTCTCATGCTGAAAAAGTGTGAGCACCCCTGCTGTAGGGTCTCACTTCACACTGTTTGAGATGTTAGCATAGTATGTGTATTTCAACAGGAAAGTCACCTAATTATGATAACACCAGGCTTCTAGAACTGTTAATTTGACATACCTGGCCACAAGCGGCCCCTGCAAGGAGGCAAAGAAATGCTGAATATCTAATGGCTCTCTACTTTCTCTGCAGGGCCATAGTGCAGATCAACCACGAACTCCCACGGACACTTTCCCTGGATCGGCCGCTGGTCCAGGCCCTGGCCATGCACCTGAATCAGCCATGGGCATGGACCCTAAAGCTATGTTTGGGACAGGCTACCCATCTTCCATGGGCATGCAGGGAGGCTATGGGCCTGGCCCCAGCCCTGGTCCAGCCCCTGGTGCTGGCCCAGGTCAAGGTCCGATGCAGGGCCAGCCTGGGCCTGGTTTTAACCCCATGATGACCCCAATGGGTGGGATGGGAGGCATGCATCCCCGTGCTGCCATGATGCGTCCACGAATGGTGAATGCAACCAAGCCTCTTAGACTGCAGCTGCAGCAGAGATTACAGGGACAACAGGTGAGGTCTGGGGTCAGTGTGTCAAGTCCCAACACAAATGACAATATTCTTTCCTTTAACATTGTCATTTTAAAATATCAAGTGCAGTTGCTTGTGTAGATATTTAAGTACCTGTGAGTTAGTTTAAAAACCCAATTCTGGAAAAGTTTCTTTTGTATAACACAAGAAAAACAATATGATTTGCTAATTCTATTGAGCTTTTTATTTGACTACAAAAGGTTTTCACTGAACAACTGTATTCTGTAAATATAAACTTTAAAATGTGATGCCTATAAACCCTCAAAGTTAGTGGTTACCTGTTATTTAAATTACATTTTTAATAATTTGAGAACTGAAGGTTGTTATTTTTGCAGTTCTGTGCATTTATTGCCCGTTCTTACTTGAAGCAAGACTTCAGCTGCTAAAAGTTAGAGTAAAAAGCTGTTATTTTGATCCAGTGACTGTGCTAAGGGACAAACGTTTTCCAAAATCCTCCTCAGCCCATGTGGCTGTATTTATCGCAGTAGCTCATGCAATGCGTTGAGAGGATTTGTAGATCACTCACATTCAGCAGTGGTTTCCTGTTGATTTCTTTGTATTTTTGACAGTTAAATGAACAACTTTTTAGGAATTATCTATGTATTTGTTTGTTGTTTTTTTTTGTTGTTTTTTTGGTAGCTTGATTGCATTTCACAAAATGTCCCAACATTTCTAGAAATGGGGTTTGTAATTTAGCTTCTGGAAACTAATGTTTAAGGTCAAAAACCTTGAGCACTTGACCTTCTTTTTTAAGATGACTGACGAGATGAAGTAGCTCAAATTACCCATGTAGTTTTTCAGTGATCAACTTGTATATTATTATGCCAGTTTCTCTTTTTGGCAGCTTTTACTTGTAGTCAAGGGAATTACAATGAAATTGAGTATCCAGTATGGGCGTTTAAAGCTTTTTTCAGCACACTTCTAATGTACATTCCTACTGTACCCAAGAGTTGTGGAAAATCATATTTTTGGAACAGTAAAGCTGGAAAGGACAGTGTGGGGTTAAATTAAATTATTTGTAATGCAGAATTATTTAATTTTGCAGTTTCTGAATCAGACCAGGCAAGGAATGGCAATGAAAATGGAGGCTGGACCCGGAGTAAACCCTGGAGTGCGGCCTGGCATGCAGCCCGGCATGGGTGGACAGGTACTTTATTATTCACTGCTTACGCTGCTCAGCCTTAACATTAAAACCACCTGCCCATTATTGTGTAGGCATCCCTTGTGCTGCCAAAACAACTCTGACCCATCAAGACATAGACTCTTAAGACCTCTGAAGGTGTGCTGTGGTATTTTACCCCATTATGTTTCTTTAAGTTGCAAGATGGGGTCTCTGGATCTGACTAATTTGTGGAGCTCCTCCTACAGGTGCTTAATCATAATTAGATTTTGGAATTTGAGGCCATGTCAACACTTTGAACCTTGTGTCATGTTTCTCAACGTATTTCAACAATGCACTATGGCAGAGCACCTCCTGCTAAAAGAGACCACTGCCATTAGCAAATGCTGTTGCCATGAAGCGTTATACCTGGATGTTCAATGTTCAGGTAAAAGGTTTCACAGTAGAACATTGTCCAGAGCATCACACTTCCTCTGCCGTCTTGCCTTCTTCCCATACTGCATCCTCTTCACCTGGTAACTAAGGCATTAACACATGATGTAAAAGAAAACATGATCCATCAGACTCTGCCTCCTTCTTTCATATCCACTGCTGCCATTAGAATGAGATCATGTTATTGCCTTCACCTTTCGGAGGTTTCAATGTTGTGGCTGATCAGTGTAAATCAATGAAGAAAGTTGAACAGACACTCTGCTCTGGATGGCGCCCATCTAATGAAGTGAAGATCATTCTGAAGTGTTGAAACTTATGGTAGAAGTTGTGCTCAGTCAGGGGAATTTTAACTTTATAGACTTTTTTATGTCTTATGCCTGACTTCCTAACTCTCTCTCTCTCTCTCTCTCTCTCTCTCTCTCTCTCAGCCTGGTTTCATTAATGCTCAGATGATGGCTCAGCGGAGTCGAGAATTGATGACTGTGCAGATGAGAAAGCACAGGATGATGATGATTATGCAGCAGCAGCAGCAGCAGCAGGCCGCAGCTGGAGGGTTCAGCCCCCCTCCCAATGTTACCGCTCCCACTGGCATGGACAACCCCATGGGAGCAACCTCCATGAACCAGCCTGGCCAGCAGCCGTTTAACTATGGTGGAAACTATGGTAGGTTAAGATGTGCTCAAAGTTCAACTGGTTCAACAAAAATCCCAATTTAGATCATGGGGTTAAAGGTTTGGGTGGAATTCAGTCTGTTCATTTTAATGGTGCTGAAAAGGCAAAATCCATTCATTTCAAAAACACTTTTTGTGAAAGAACTTCCAAACTTTAAGTTTACTACAGATAGTAAAAAAATATAGAGTCTGTTTATTTGCGGTTTTGGTGCTAAATTAGTTCCATACCATTTTTTTTTTTGTAATTGCAGGGATGGGTCAACAAGGGGAGCCCTCATTTGTGGGGACCCCTCCTAATATGATGCCTGGGCGTATGGCAGGCCCTCAGAATCCCATGATGCAACAGCACCCTCAGAGTAGCCCCATGTACCAGTCAGCAGAGATGAAAGGCTGGGGGCAAGGAGGCATGCCCATGAATAGGTGAGTGACAATATGGCTAAACTTTGTGTGTTTGTGTGTGTGTGTGTGTGTGTGTGTGTGTGTGTGTGCCCCAGTCATCTGTGACATTAAAACCACCTGCCTGATATTAATTCGGTCCCTTCATGCTGCAGAAACAGCTCAGACTGTGGTGCACTGTGTGTTCTGATCCCTTTTTACCAGCCAACATTAGCATTTTAAACCACAGTAGATAACTGTGTGTGTCTGTGTCTGTGTGTGTCTGTGTCTGTGTGTGTCTGTGTGTGTGAGAGAGAGAGAATTAATACTTTGCTGAGTTACTACTCCCCTGTTCATTGTGTTTTTAGCTCATACCCTCAGCAGCAGCAGTTCCCCCAGCAGGGGGCGCCAGCGCAGTATGGCAGTATGATGATGAATGGGGCGATGCAGGGTGGAGTTAATGGGCCAGGACAGATGCCTCCGATGCAAGGCCAAATGGGCATGAATGCCATGGGTATGGGTCGCTTGCCAGTGGGTCCTGAACAGGTACAGTGTTGAAGTACATGCATTATTTGATTTTGCATAATAAATACACTGTATAAACCAGGTGGATTCACAATGCTTCCTGATTAATAGAAATGACTCCAAATGATCTGGAATTCATTTTATTCCATTACATTAATCTTTACATTATTTTTACTTTTCCTTTTTCTTTAATTAAGTTGAAAACTCTGAAATACATGGCAGTTGGGCCTGTAGTGCAATTCAGCACATAAGAATGCTTAAACAAATTCATAGAATACTGAAATGTTGCTTCTTCTACTGACTTCAGGCTCTGTTTTGCAGAAGTACTTGTAGCGAAGTTCATCAGAGCAACAGTCGAAAGTGAACATGCAGCCCATTCAACTGCAAGAGGATGAGCCAGCCTTGGAATGAATAGAGAGAGACTGAAATAGACACCTTCCTTTCCAGCTGGGTGTGTGAAATGCTCTCTGAATGAGTGTGTGTGTGTGCGCGTGTGTGTTTGTGCACAATAGAGTATGAGAGCAAGGGGATATCCAGCTCCTCCTGAGTGTGTGGGCCTGTAAACGCAGTACTTGATGTTACCACCAGAGGGCAGTTCTGGCTTGCTGTGGACCTGACTGGGTGGGTTATGGTCGACACCGGCAGAATGGGTGGGGATGCACTTTATTGCAAATAAGGCGAATAAGAATGACTTCTCATTCTAGCCTTATCGAAAAAATCAACCCCCCAACTTTACACAGAATTCTTGCTTTGAGAAACGGGCCTACTTCAGTTTTACTCTATATGCAGATCTGAGCAATAAACCTCTTCTCTATGCCATACATGCTTAATGGCGCATCAGTCAAAAAAGCAAAAGGTACTGCAGTATTGTTTTTTTTCTTGTTTGTTTGTTTTATATGTGAATAAGAATGGACTTGTACATGCTGTGCGCTCCAAATGTATGATACATGCTCTTATTATATACTGTACATTTTTTTGCACAGATTTTGGACCGCGTATGGTCCATGAAATTATTTTAGGTCAATATTTGCTTTGGGTTTAATTCTATTTTAACTTTTGTGAAAGGGAGGACATTTTATTGAACATGGTGGAAAATCTGGGTAGAAGAAAAACAATATTTTTTTCGCAATTTTCTCTGCGAGCTACCTGTCACTATCGGTGATGCTTTCATCTTTTGAATGCGTTGTAGAGCTGTTTCTTCATAAATCTACCTTTTAAGAATCTTGCACAATCCAAAGATAAATTTCATTGTTTTGCTGACTTTTTGACTTGACAGTAGCTGTTTGTAGTGCAGATGCACAGAGTGCTGGGTACATATCATATGAGCGTATGATTTTGTACTACATGCTGTACACAGAACCAAGTGTAACTGTTTTTTATTGTTATTTCAAGGCCAGTGGACACAGCAGTGTCTCAACACTTTTTCAAAAGTAACTGTCAGATAAACTCTGGTGACATATCAGTTGTTTTCCCCCGGAATGTTCTTAAACTCTTAATTCAGGAAGACAACTTTTGTTTTGTGTTTTATTTTTTGATAGCCTAGATGATGTCTGATCATGAGGAGAGATATTTAGAAATGAAATATTGGTCTTTCTGTTTTGTTGGCATCACAAGGAAGGGTCTGATTAACTTATGTAGAGGAGACGGGCAAATAAAGTGTTTTACAGGATGTAAATTACAATACATTTTATTCTTTTCCTTGATGTTGATATTGTTGTAAATAAAATTTATATTTAAACATGATCAACTGACTGCTGCTTTTGTGGGATTCCTGTGACCAGTGTGACATTAACCTTAATCAATTGGTTTAAATGCTAAATAAGTAAATATAAAGAATAAATAAATACAGCACGAAGTTGCATCTAATTCTCAGTGATAAACTACAATCCTTTTCTTCCCACTGCAATGCACATTTTCTTCCTGTTCCCAGCACACTTGATCCTGAACTAAAGTGGAGGTGTGGAAGCAGGAAAAAACACTTAAAATCTGCAGCCTCTAGTGCCCGGATTGGGAAAACATTGAACTGCAATCCTGTAGTGTTTCTCTTCCAGTGGCCGCACGGGGGCGCCAAACTCTCAGTTTAAATGTGTGCTGTAAATGCTGCCCCGTTGCAGACTGAAGCATTCGTTGCTGATGATAAAATCCTAAATGATATTTGAGAACATCGTACTATAGTGCAAGTATAATTATCTTATCTGTAACAATTACCTAATATACTAAATGAAATATACTACCTATACTAAATATAACGACTCTGGTTTTTTAAATTAAAATATAAACGTACAGTCTCCAATGTTGACTTTATATATATATATATATATATATATATATATATGATGTGTAGATTAAGATTCAATTTATTTTTATTTGTAAATTTATCTTTTTGAAACAGGTTTATGTGCACGCGCAGGCTGCCCAGACTGCAGAGTTTATTATTATTAGTCTGAGTGTTCGCCATAGTTTCCCGGTTTTGTTGTTTGTTTGTTTTATTCAGTAGCTCTTTACTCCACAGCCGCGCGGAGAACGCGCTCAGCGCTGGTTTGGCGGAGTCTCCTCCTCTGTTATGTGTGTTATGATTGTGATATAAAGGAGTTTGGTTTGTGTGTGAGGGAGCTGTTTGTTAATGTTTCGGTCAGCTGTGCGCGCGCTGAGGAATGTGGAGCGATTTAACCTGAACTTCCCCAGGTGCGCGGCGGCGCCACTCTGTCTGCAGCCCCCTCCCCTCCTCCTCCGCCTCCTCCTCCTCCGCCGCCTCCTCCCTCTGCCCTCCCCGCGCTTCCCGCAGCGTGTTACTGGGTTCCACCCGTTTTCCGGCTCAATGCGCCTCCTGCGCCAAAACAGAGCCTCCACTAACAGCCTCCACCTTTTACCAGCCAAGACAAGAGGAGCAGTGATTAATACTACTGATAATACTGCTATTACTACTGATTAATACTGCTATTAATACAGAGTACTGCTATTACTACTATAACTACTGATTTAAACTGCTATTACTACTGATTAATACTGCTATTAATACAGAGTCCTGCTATTACTACTATAACTACTGATTTAAACTGCTATTACTACTGATTAATACTGCTATTACTACTGATTAATACTGCTATTACTGCTATTACTACTGATTAATACTGCTATTACTACTGATTAATACTGCTATTACTACTGATTAATACTGCTATTAATACAGAGTACTGCTATTACTACTATAACTACTGATTTAAACTGCTATTACTACTGATTAATACTGCTATTAATACAGAGTCCTGCTATTACTACTATAACTACTGATTTAAACTGCTATTACTACTGATTAATACTGCTATTACTACTGATTAATACTGCTATTACTACTGATTAATACTGCTATTACTACAGATTAATACTGCTATTACTACTGATTAATACAGCTATTACTACTGATTAATGCTGCTATTACTACTTTTACTACTGATTAATACAGCTATTAATACTGATTAATACTGCTTTTACTACTGATTAATACTGCTATTACCACTGCTATTACTACTGATTAATACTGATATTACTATTAATTAATACTGCTATTACTAATGATTAATACTGCTATTACTACTGATTACTACTGCTATCACTACTATTACTACTGATTAATACTGCTATAACTACTGATTAATACTGCTATTACTACTGATTAATACTGCTATTATTACTGATTAATATTGCTATTACTACTGTTTATACTGCTTTTATTACTGATTAATACTCCTATAACTACTGATTACTACTGATTAATAATGCTATTATTACTGATTAATACTTCTGTTACTACTACTGATAATACCGCTATTACTACTATTACTACTCATTAATATTGCTATTACTACTAATTTACACTGCTGTTACTGATTAATACTACTATTACTATTACTGCTGATTAATATGGCTAGTATTACTGATTAATACTGCTATTACTACTTTTACTACTGATTAATACTGCTATTACTACCAATTAATACTGCTTTTATTACTAATTAATACAGATTGATACTGTGATTAATACTGATTAATATTGCTATTATTACTGGTTAATACTACTATTACTATTACTGCTGATTGATACTGCTATTATGACTGATTAATACTGCTATTACTACTGATTAATACTTCTATTACTACTGATCAATACTGCTTATTCTGTGATTACTACTGATTAATACTTCTACTGTTACTGATTAATACTGCTATTATTACTATTACTACTTATGTATACTGCTGTTACTACTGATTAATACTGTTATTATTACTATTACTACTGATTAATGCTGCTATTATACTATAACTGAGTAATACTACTAATTATTACTGCTATTAATACTATTACTGATTAATACTGCTTTTATTACTATTCATACTTATTTATACTGCTATTACTACAGATTCATACTGCTATTACCATTACTACAGATTAATACTGCTATTATTACTATGGATTAATACTGCTATTATTATTACTACCTCTACTACTGCTATTATGGCTATGATTGCTACTACTACTGTTATTACTGCTACTATTACTACTACTACTGTTATCACTGGTATTGTTGTTATTACCACCACCAATACTACTACTGTTATTACTGCTGTTATCATTACCCCCACACTACTATCATTACACACAATACTACTACTACTGTTCTTTCTGCTGTTGTTATTATTACCACTACTGCTGCTGCGACTACTACTGTTATTATTGCTATTGTTATTACCACCACTACTACGTCTACTGCTGATTCAACTACTGTTAATACTGCTATTATCATTACCACCACCACCACTACTGTTATTATTACTGCTACTACTATGACTAATTCTTCTGCTGCTGCTGCTGCTGCTGCTGCTACTGCTACTACTACTACTACTACTACTACTACTACAACTATTACCTCTACTACTACTGCTGCTACTTTTACTACTGATACATTTATTGCTATTACTATTACTTTAACCACTTATACTGCTAAGAATAATGGTATTAATTTTTGAACCTACATATATCATTCAATCGTATTAGAACCAAAATTATTACCATTAATAATGATAGTAATAATTATACCAAATTACAGATTACAAATTACAGTCTAATTACTGCTACCATTACCCCAAATACAATTTGGGATTAAACCTATACTACTTTCAAGAATATGATTACTACTTCTTACAACTAATAAAAGGATTATTATGAAGTTTCTTTTGAGCCCATAGGTTTACTATTGCTGTTACTACTAGTACTATAATTACTTTTAATAATAACTTTATTTAGCCTATGCCACAAAGAAAGATATCAGTCTATTTAAAGTTAGGTTAACCAGCCTGTAGATATTATAAAGTGTATGAAAGCAGCGGTGGGACACTGATTAAAAGCAATAAGCTGTTTAAAGCTTCTTTTATAAAGGTGTCTTGATGTTTTGTGTCCAGAGACTGGGCTTGTACGAATACGGGTGGGAATCAAATCAATGAGGCCCTGCAGCTGTAGAGAAGCATCACTCCACAGGACAATCTGATATACACACACACTGCAACAGTGTTGTAGCCTATTTGAGCTTTACCATGGTTTATAATCAGCAGGGAAATGTTTTAGGATTGCAGCAGTTAAGACTCATTAAACCATTTAGGAGGAATGTTTAGCTATGATAGTATGAGCCATGTGTCATTTTCCCTCAAATTAAGTAGTGTTTTACAGTAACTGTGGAAAATGAGCTCTATCTCCATTGTAAGATCGTAATCCAATGAGACAGTCATGAATTAAGTTTTTTGTTTTAATAAAAAAAACCAAATAGGTACATTGTAAAAAACACAATAAGACATCAAAGATCATGTCATTGTAATATACAATACATTCATTTTGCTCAGCAATCTGAGAAATCAAGCTTTATAACAAAAATATAAAACTTTCTAAAGGTATGCAAATACAAGCCATGAGAGAAACTCTGAGCTTAAGAACAAATAAGCAATATTAGTGGAGTCCAAAGGTAATTTGCTATGGATTCCACAGCAAATCCCCACCAATCTGCACCCAACCCCCACCCCCCACCCCTCAAAAGATGGAGAATCACAGTTCAGTTTGGTCATGGAATGAATGAATGTCCTCGCAGTGGATGAACCACAACACAAATGTCTCTTCCACATAAGGAGTTGGGCTGAAAGTCTCCTCTGAAGAGCTTTGGGCCTCTGAAGTAGGAGGAAAGGCTGCTAATGGCTTTCTGCAATGTTTCTCTCAGGATGATCTTCTAGCGGCACATGATTCTGTCATCCGAGCTGTTCTGTAAGACAACAGAAAGAGAAATTTAGACACTTTGCTTTACACACATTCCTTAGAAACCTGCTTTTGGTGGGCAGGAGGCCTTAGGTGGATTAGTGCAAAACAGTTAGCTAACTACTAGTCCTTCAGAACAAACCTCTGACTTAAAATCTTATCACCTGTAATTAATAAACAATAAATGCATTTCAAGACATGTTTAAAGACTATGTACGTTATGACACGTTTACTAATAGAAAAGAACATGAGCTAATGTTTTTAAACACATTGTTGCCTCGTTTTAAAGAGACTTTTCTACAGAAAATAAGTTTTACCATGACAGAAAAACGACATGAACGATTCATTTCCATTAAACTGCCTTACTTCCATGTTTTCATTTTTACAGTGGAAAAAAATGTCAACAACCGACCGAGGCTACATGCTAATATTTACCTCCACAGAGATGCTAGCTAGCTCGGCGTTGAGTGTGGACAGGGGCGCTCGGGCGGGAGCCGGTGCCTGTCCGTGCTGGCCCCTTTTCCCCGGCTCGTCCAGCTCTACCTGGAGGTCCCAGATGTAGTCGATGACGTGCTGCAGGATCTCCACCTTGGTGGCCTTCTTGTTGGCGGGCAACGTGGGCACCAGCTCCTTCAACTTGCTGTAGCAGCTGTTCATGTCTTGGAGAAAGGCGCTCATGTGCTCGTCCAGCAGTGGCAGCTTGCACTTGGAGATGGAGAGGCTCTGCTCGGAGAGACACCGCACCACGTCCTCGCCCCCACTCTTGCTCTTCAGCGCGCAGGTCGGCCCCACAACTTTCATGTTCTCTATTTCTGCGTCGAGGAGCGTTGCTATTAAGTCCTTCGGTTTCGTTTACGTCTATTCTGCGATGACAGGTCGTCACATGCTTGCATACGCAGCTCGACAGGCTTTTTATACCCCTTAGGCGACACAGTGGGCGGGGGCCAAGCGCTCGTGCTCGCCTCCACGGGCCAATAACCGTCCACCACTGCCTCCTCTGTTTTCAGTCTCAGCCAATGAAAAGACAGCTGTAGTTTACAATCGTCTTTGGTGCTGGTGGTGGAGATGGTCGGGGTCTCTCTTTTTCTCTCTCTCTGTATGTGTGTGTGTGTGTGTGTGTGTGTGTGTGTGTGTGTGTGTGTGTGTGTGTGTGTGTGTCTGTTTTGTCCTGTGATGGGTCGGCCTCCTGTT
>JBBIGC010000131.1:17136356-17148015 GCA_037576955.1 Lepidarchus adonis
GTTGCATCCAAAGAACACCATACCTACTGTGAAGCATGGGGGTGGAAACATCATGCTTTGGGGCTGTTTTTCTGCAATGGGACCAGGACGACTGATCCGTGTAAATGAAAGAATGAATGGGGCCATGTATCGTGAGATTGTGAAAACCTCCTTCCATCAGTAAGGGCATTAAAGATGAAAGGTGATTGGGTCTTTCAGCATGACAATGATCCCAAACACACCACCCAGGTAATGAAGGCGTGGCTTCGTAAGAAGCATGTCAAGGTCCTGGAGTGACCTAGCCAGTCTCCAGATCTCAACCCCATAGAAAATATTTGGAGGTTGAAAGTCCGTGTTGCCCAGCGACAGCCCCAAAATATCACTGCTCTAGAGGAGATCTGCATGGAGGAATGGGACAAAAATACCAGCAACAGTGTGTAAAAACCTTGTGAAGACTTACAGAAAACGTTTGACCTCTGTCATTGCCAACAAAGGCTATATAACAAAGTATTGAGATGACCTTTGGTTATTGACCAAATACATATTTTCTACTATAATTTGCTAATAAATTCTTTAAAAATCTGGATTTTTTTTCTAATTTTGTCTGTCATAGTAAAGGTAGAGGTAAAGTTATAAGATAAGATAATCCTTCATTGTCCCACAAGTGGGAAATTTCACAAGAGACTAAGAAAGTAAAAAAGAAAAAGTACTAAGAAAAAGTTAAAGAGTAGAGAAAAGCTCATAAAGAGCGGAGCTGCTGTAACAGGCTGCCACTCGCTGTGGGGGCGCCAGAAGTTATGAAGAAAATTACAGGCCACTCATCTTTTTAAGTGGGAAAACTTGCACAATTGCTCGCTGACAATTTTTTTTTTTAATGTTCTAAATATGCATGCGTGTCCATTTTATGACCATTTAAAATGTAAAAACACAGAAGCACTGGGCACGGCAATGTATGGCCTTCTTTAATAAAAACATGAAATTATTACACACGTATGTATGCTTGTGAAATTACTTAAATTTAATGTTCAACGAGGAGAGGTGACACTCCTCTATATGCGTGTGTCTCTGGATGAATACCTGTTCAGTGAGCAGCACAGAGGCATTGCTGTATTTGTTGTTGGTTTCAGCTCCAAGTGTAGCCAGTCTCAGCAGAAAGACAAGAAGAGCTGTTCCCCACACCATCAGCTCCCAGTTACTCTCCCAGTCCAGAAATGTGTGGTGACTGTGCAGCAACTGCAGCCAAAAAACAGAACACATTCAACCATTGACTCAGTAGTTTTAACTATATGCAATAGGTTTTGTGTACCGCAAATCTTTTTTTTTCCTTTTCATTCTGTTTGCTAAATCTAATTCTCCGGAGTGTTCAACTTTTTCCACACAACCATATAACTGAAACAGGTTTCCTCAGTGCTTTTGTAGGTTTGTCAGGACTTTAATAACAAAATAACCCTCACCTATTCAGTAAAGAACACAATATTCTGAACCCATCATATACCTTTATCCTATCAAAATTGAGAAAAATGACATTGCACAGCAGTAAAAAGTTGCCAATGGACTACAGACAAATTGATATATATAATCATTTTGATAAATAATCATTACTTATTTGTTGAGAAAGTAATTTTTGGATCATATTTTTAAAGTACATATCAATCATTTGTTATGAAGAAAACATTTGTGCAACTTGGACTGGAATGCTGAACACTTTCTGACCTGAGCACATATTGTGAAGGCAATAGAAAGTGCAAGAAGGAAAATGGAAGAAACAATGACGTCCACTGAGCGCAGGGGCCCTCGTCTCTGCAACACAGAAAGAATCACATTTGCGAACTTCTTTACATTCGCAGGGAGTTTCAGCAAAAGATAATGTGTATAACCATAAAGAATCAAGCAGAATCAGTTCGTTTCCTGAACTCAATTACAATTAGTAGGAGACAGACCTTGAGGAATGACCGAAGCGAGAGCCACATTTTGATGTTCTGTACTTTCTTCAGTCTGAAATGAGGGATCTCGGATTTCTTGGCTTTTCTTGCTGATGTGATATGGCTGAAGAGTTTGGCAAAGAGCAATCGCTGTGAAAGACAATACACATTTAACACACTGACCATGTCACACAACATAGGGCGGTGTCCATCACCTATTCAGTAAAGAACACAACCGGTCATATACCTTAATCCTATGAAAATTGAGAAAAATTACATTACATTGGCAAAATGACAAATTTATGGTTACAACTCAGGAAGAAAGCACCCTTACTTGTTTATAAGTTCTCTCAGCAACACACATCATGAAGAAGAAGAGGCCGATGAGGACAACTCTCTCTACAGTGGTGATGACAAAGAATGTATGTGATCTAGTGCTTGGCATCCCTGCAGCCATGACAGCTAGCTCATGCAGGGTGATGGAGCCAAGGCGAGCCATGTCCAGCTGCTGGACCAGACGAAAACAGAACGGGAGTAGGGCCAGCGTGGCTGTGATCAACCCTCCAAAAACCAGGTAGCCCAATCCCTGCTCCACCACCTTCACCTGCACACAATACAGGAACAAACAGTAACAACAGTTACTGGAGTGCAAGATGCTGATGACCCACATTTAACGGTCAAAGATCACAGAGAGGACAAGTTTAAACAATTTTCCACTTCATAAGTGACCAACTTCTATTATATTAGCCTTGAAGATTACACAGTGTAACTGAATCATTTTGAAATCATTAACTGTAAATGAAAAATAAACCCAATTTTACAATTTTGAAAGATTGTTTCTTTGGAGAAATTTCTGAGAAAATTTTGATTTTCAGGATTTCACCTTTACAGTTGGTAAAGTAAGTATTGAATGCGTAATTTTTTAGATCTTCCAATTTATTACGGCCACAAAATGTAGGCACCCAAAAATGTTCCCATCGCTCACACTACATCACCCTGTGGGGTTATGACTGACGTGGAGATAAAAGGGCTAAATGTACAAAGAAATTTCGTTTAGACTTTCTCCATTCCTCGATAGCATCCGACAACAAAACATTTTTTATATGAAAAGGTACTTACAGTATGATTCACTGCAGGAGGGCAGAGGATTAGTGTACGGAAAACATGGTGGGTCATTGGAGATTGCTGTTTACTACAGACCGCCGTTTACTACAGACCAGCTACTATTGGAGACTAACGTCTGTTTGTTGTGACTCTTCAAACTTGGCGTTTACTGGAAACGGGCGTCAATAATAGACTGGCTATTATTAGAAGATATACAGTAAATATATTTCAAAAGGACAACAGATGTCCATACATACAAGTTATGTGTAATAAAGTGGAATAAGACAGGGAAAAAGTATTGAACACATGAAGAAAGGAAGGTGGAGAAAGGCATAGAAAGTCATGGCACCAGCTGAATTAGAAAGCAATCCTGCCACTCAGTGCAAATTAATATCAGCTCATTCAGTCCCAAATGATGGCTATAAAAAAGTGTCTCGTTACCAAGGTGTCATTAAAAAAATCTCAAGTTGGGTAAAACGAAAGCGCTCTCTCAAGACCTTTGCAACCTCATGATTGCGAAAAATCACAAGAGTTGTCCAAGAGCCAGGAATCGTTTGTGGAGACCTTCAGAAAGACTTGGAATTAGCTAATTCAATTATGTCACAATAAGTAATGCGCAACCACCATGGCCTGTGTATGTATGGACATCTTTGTAAGGTTTGATTTCTTTTATTCTTTTATTACCAACATCTGGTGAGAATTATGTCAATAGCACCTTTAGAAATATATTTACTTAGAAAATTGGTAGTATGTTCAATACTTTATTCACTCGCTGTATATGAACAAAAAAACTGCTGCTAACTGCAGCAACCTAAGCTAATTGTCATTTGTCACACAAACACACATTGTGCACCACAACCAAATGTGAACTCATCCACACATGGAGCAGTGGGCAGCACCCGGGGAGCAGTGTAGCCGGACCTCTGTGGTGCCTGGGCTGGGACTTCAACCTTCTAATCCCAAGGGCAACATCCTAACCACTAGGGCATCTCTACCCTGTGTGATACGATCTGAGGCAACATGCAGTTCTATACTTTCTTACAAATAGCACAAGTCTTCAGCACAAAGACTGTCAATGAGATGTTAAGATGAACTTGCCCGAGTAAGAATGATGCCACTGATCTCAAGCACAGACATGTCAGCCTTCTTGCACTCGCCCTGCTCCCAGATAATAGCACTGACACGGTCTTTGGAAGGATGGCAGGCCTGCAGCCATGACAACTGGTGCTGGGGAAGAACATAGAGATAATGTTAACAGCATCTTTTCATTTTCATCTATGACCACTTCATCACAATAAACACTGGCTCCAGCATGGAGTCCGCTAGTTCATCAGACTAAGGAAAGGTGATATAGTGAAAATGTTTTAAGTGATCATTTTCATTTCAGTTGATATTGAAGATTAAAAGCGATTTTTATTTAATTTTTATTACTATACTGAATAATAACAGCAATTAATAATAACACCAAATCATCAACTAGGGTGTTAGTGCAGCAGAGAAATCAATGCAAAACAATAAATATTTTAAAAATCTGATTAACCTTGTACAATGGAGTTCAAAACTGAACAAAGACTAAAGCTGCCAGAGTAAAAATAAATGAAAAAAGGCCAAACTATAATCTATAGCTTAAACAATGCAGTAGGATATGAGTGTGTACTATGATGTGCAAACCAAAACTACAGACTGAGGCTTATTTCTGCTGTATGATGGGCTGTTGGATTTGTAAAGATCACAGCACTTGTCTCGGTTCCAGCTTCCCCCGCAACCCAAACTGGTTAAGCACTTTGGACAATGAATGAATGAAAACTACTGTCCAAAGCTAATTGTTATTGATACAAATTGTTTGCAATCCCATATCGAGATCAGACTCAATTTTGTCAAATGCACTGAAGTAATTGTGAATCAACATTAATTAAAAAAAAAAACATTTGTATACATTCTTTTATATTAAAGCTCCCACTGTTTACTTACTCCTGGTTAAATTTTCCAACCAAAAATGATGAACATAATAAATCTAAAAAAAGAGCTGAGAAGGAAAATATTTATTTAACATGTCTACACTGGTTCAAACCTTAAATTGTCGGACTGGACCCACCTGTGGGAAGGCCTCATCCTCCTCATCACTCGTAAGGACAGTAGGTGGAGGGAGGGTGTGATTATGACAGTGAAGTTCCTCCTCCCCACTATCAGTGCTTGCTGAAGAGGCAGTGTCAGGACCCTGCAGCAGCTCTTCCCACAGCATATCATCGGAGTCGGAGGCGGGTCGGGAATCCTCGGAAGGCCGCAGCTGCTCCACCCTAAGTGGGACTGCTGGGGTGGCCGTTGTCAAGGCATCATCTGCTTCCTGTTGTTGACCATACAAAAGGCACTTAACTACCAGTGCTTACTGCTTACATTTATTTTTATGTAGACTACAGATGTTTAACATCAAAAGACTTAATTGAAAATATAGGAATTCTAAAAACTGTCCAAGCACACAGAAATATGCACAATAAAAGTAAACATAAATTTGTAATTTCTTTTCTAATACTGCCGTAATAACAGCATTAGTCGTGTCAGGTAAAGACAAATCTGTTGAGATTATTGGCTATTCATTTTAGCACACTTTCACAAACTGGGTGCATGACTCTGCTACAATTGGTGTGTGTGAATTTCAGCATTTCACATGTGCTGACTTTGCACACAGATTTGGACCTATGCACCCCTTGAGTGATGGAATGTGAGTGTTGATGCCATGTTTTTCTTAGACATGCTCTGTTTAAACACAAAGTTTGTGGACGAGTGGGTTAAATGATCTAAAAGTGAAGTAATCTTTAGCAGACAGGACTGAAACTACAGCAATGGGGTACAATCACATACTAGTAAGGATGTTCTGATCATGATCATCAAGTATACTTTAGTCCCAATGTAATATTTTTATTTTCCTAGATGGCAGCTTCACAGCTCCCTCTTCAAATACACTAAAGTTATTCAATAGTGTATATGCTTGACAACTGAATTCTTGCACTGTCCCTCAGAAATGATGTAGACCCATTTCTTGCTCATTTCCCAAGTGCCTAAAATGTCCTCCATAACCTGTATTACATGCTCTGATGTATGAGATTGGTAGGTAATGCTTTTCAATCCCGCACACTTTAAATTAGTGAGTTAATCCAGCGTGCAGTGACGAAGTATTGACAAACATCAGAATGTCTGCATGACAACTGATGTAACACAGGATCAGGTTTAGACTTGTTCATGCTCGAGCTGATTCTGATCGGTTAAAAGGCCCTGATCGGCCCGGATACAGATATTTGAGAGTGGATTGTGAAATCCCTACTTATTAGAAAATAAATTAAGTATTTTTTACAGACAGAGCTTATATCCCCTTTTCTGCCAACCTGGCTCTATACAGAAAATCTCAAATACATCTGTTGTTTCTCAATAGCCTGTTTATGGCTATTACAGGCAGTGGTGGCCTAGTGCTTAGGACCTTGTCCTTGCAAATGGAAGGTCACAAGTGCCAGCCCAGGCACCACTGAGGTACCCCTGAGTAAGGTACTGTCCTAATTCAATGCTCTGTTGTGAGCTCTGTTGATAGCTGCCCACAGCCCCATGTGTACAGATGGATGAGTTAAAGTTATGCCTGTTTACAATGACACATCGTCACTTTAACCTACCTGATGCTGTTTGATAGGTGCAGAGGAGCACTTGGTGGAATTAAGAAGCCTCTTCCGAAGTCCAGGAACAGGCTTGGTCTGAGCAGGTGCAAGGAGTCTGGCCTGCTCTGCTTCCTCACCTTCCTCTTCCTCACTGGAAAGGTCTTCAGACAGGCCATCCACAAACTGCTTCAATGAGTTCTGGGCCAAAAAAAGACCAAAGGGTCCAATAACTACACAAGAGCATGGCCATTTCATACCAATCCACATAGAGACATCCATTTCCTTCCTGTCTAATTTCAGTGCAATATTAAAAACAAACATCAAACAGTTCAGCAAATGTGTCACACTGTAGATTCTGTATCTCCTCCTAAATTTAGACTATCATTTTTATTATACCTCTGTAAAATCACCCATATGCAACAGTAAGAGAAAATGTATCACCCGGCTCTTCTCTGATCTGTAGAATCGCTGGTTCTCCTTAAGATGCCATAATTTAAAGGCTCCTCCTTCTTTTTTATCTCCTCTTCTTCCACCTCTAGCCTTCCTCTGTCTAAAGAAACATTTCAAAGCAATATGTTGGCAGCTGACCATCAGACATCTGTCAAGAAATCAAGAAACCTGACATGCAAGCACTTCAGTAAGACCCATAATGAGCTCACCTTTTTTTGCGAGCAGGGCTAGTGGCCCTGCTAGTAGTATGACTGGAGACCGGACTGGGGACAGGACTGTCTTCAGTGTTCCGGAAAGATTCTGTAGACACTATTTGGCAGTGTACTGTTCCCAGTAACAGCATCAGGCACATTGGACCCAACACCTCACTGGCAGTGGCTGCCGGCACATCAATATACAATGCGACAGCTGCCACTGTTAATAAAACAATGTGGAAAAATGGGATCTATCATCAATGTTTAAGCAAATGCATTTCAAGGCCAACAAAGCAAAACTGAAAACAGGAAAGGGAGACAACTATTCAAAAGTGATTTATGGGCTGTATGTCTTTGCATATTTTCTGTATTGACAAACACCAAACATTTGGGGAAATAATGTCTAATTGAATAGCCTTAAGGGTCGGCCTGCTGTCCTGGGAAGATTCTACTCCACCACAGATTTGTTAGTTATTATATTATATTATATTATATTATAATTTGTTGTCATTTCCTCTTTTTCATTTTTTAAATAAATGTGACCTAAAGCATAATTTAATTTTCAAACAAGTCATAAAAGTAGCTGGAAAAAAACAAGTTAAAATGACGATGAAGATGAAAAAGCTGAAAAAATGTTCACATGAATTTAGGACAACATTTAAAATTGTCCGCAAACTTTGTAGCACCACTGTAGGTACTGTACATGCATTGGGTCACAAAATGAGCTAACTGTAGCACTTCAGGACTGAAAGAGGACAGCCCTGCCTTACTGCAATGGCTATGAGTGTCCAAGGGCATCATGTTGCATCAGAGAAAACACACACTAGCCTTCACCCTACTTGGACTGGAGGTATCATGAAATTTGGGAGCCTGATCTAGCTGGGAGGAATTAAACACAACAAAATTGGTGAGAAAATAAAGTATTTCACACTGAACTAGTGTCCTGGACTGGTGTATTTCATATGGTGCCAGAAACCAACTAAATAAGTGTATTTGTTATTACTTAACACCGCGGTTTGAGCTGTTGGGTAATAATTTTGGTTGTGCCATGACAGAGGCATGCAGTTTGCATAATGCTCAACTGATAAATATTACACAGGTCCATTTCATTAATACAGTAAACGTGTAGATCCAGTGAAAAACTAAGAACCAAGCCAAAAAAAAAAAACATACTGTGGCTGATATATTCTATTTGAGTTAGGGAACAATTTGATACAATTTATTTTTTGACTAACCCATCACATTCAGTGCTTTGCGTATTTACCTTGCAGAAAGTACAGCACCAGAATTCCAGTGGCAATGCATTTGGAGGTGACCTGGATCCACCACTTAAAAAAGAAAGGGTAGAGCAGGACCCTGACAAGGCCTTTTCGGGTCAGAGCAGTCCATGGGCTTACTGGCTTGGCCTTACTGAACGTGGAGCCTAAAACAGAAACCATGGTGTGAAGCAGTAGCATACCAGCACTGACTCCTGAGTTTACTCTTCTACATCTTCCTTAAACAAACTCCAAGTAAAAGCTGTTCTCGTGTCCTGAGCTGAAAGAGTTCCTCACATCCTACCCATAACAATTACAGGAGCTAAAGACAGCAAAAACTGGTAAGATCAGCAGGAAGGGACAATTTATGGCAACAAACATCCTTCAACAAAAACTCACCTCTCACCAGGTCAACATCTATTAGGTCCGGCTTAATGTGGCCAGTTTTCTTCGGCCTTTTCCTAATGCCCTAAAAACAGCCGTCAGAATTTGTCGAATTTGATTGACAAGATATATAAACAGCAAACAGGAGCATTTAGATGTTCTTTTCTAATTTACAACCCAAGCATACCTTCAATTCTGCTTGCTCCAGAGATTTTTCCCATATTTGCTGGTCATAGGCTCCAATCTGTGAGACACGTTAAATGTAAAACTAGAACTCTCAGCAACTAAAGTGAACATACAGTTGAACTCTCACCTTTTCCTGATACCACGCTATTCTTGACATATTGTTGAAATATGAAGGTGCTTAGAACCTCCTGTCAGGTCATCTGACTCATCTCCTACTGTAGCTAATATTAGACACAGTCCACTCCCTAAACAAAAGAGAGAGAGGAAAAAGGGAATTTCAGTCATTGTTTGCAATAAAAACAAAGACACATTTACTCCAAGTCATTGCTTCAGACATAGGAGTCAATTTGGCGAAGAGATTTTCTGGGCTGTTTGGGCCCCAAACACACTGGACTGAATATAATGTTATTATACCACATTGTTGTCTGCTGAAATGTTTCAGAGAAGTGACGAATTCACTTTGTGTCAGCAAGACACGTCAGCACTTTGGTGAATAGGGCCTTTACTGGCTCTTTTCCAGAGCAATGTCAGATAAGATCATTGCAGGAGTCCATGTTGAGATTTCCTTGTAACACCATGATTCTTAGGTGACCGCATGAGATGTCACCTTAAGAAATAATATCAACCTTCTCTCTTTATTTTAGTATCTGCTGTGATTAATTTATAATCTCTAAAAGCATTGAACAAACGGTGTAAATAAGAACATGGGATAAATCAGTAAACAGAATAATCTTAACACATCCTATAATCACATGCCTTCTGGTCAGAAATCAATAGCAGGAGTCATTTAATAATTTAATCTCAGCATGAGACCAACAGTCATACAAAGGGGCTAATAATGAAACTAAAACCGGATTTTATCAATGGTAGGAATCAACTGACAATAAGAACAATCAATGTATAGGACATGTAATACAGGCTTGTAATTGAACATAAAGTAAGGCTTTCAAAATCAAAATCAAAATGTTAAGCTGTCCATTTGAATAATTGTGATTAATGATGTAATTAGTTTTTTGTTTAATATGTAACTACTAAAGTAGAACGAACCCGTTTTATTTCTTAGCTTGAGATACTTGCTAGCTCCCAAACAGAAACAGAATATCCTCCAATCAACAAACATTACTCATCTCGGTCCTCTAAAAGTTAGATCGTGGACCTTTGTCCATGTTTTTGACTGTTACACAAGACCAATACTGTGTCCGAAAAAAAAATATATTCCTGCTTTAATATGGTAAACTGTACAAAAACATTGACTGTACAGTATAAAATAACTGCAGTGACCTTTATAAATCGGGATCAGGGGGAAATGTTATAACTGGCAGGTCGGTAGCACTTGCATTTGAGATGCAGTATTCAAGATCAATACCTCAGTGTATTAAATGTCATATTTCATATTAGTACTAATGGCTAAAAATAATGGTACAAGGTTTTCACATGCAATTCTGAAACTTAAGGGTAGAACAGGTAATGTTTCAGATTGTTCATTAGTACAATATTGGGAATATTGGGAAATATGTTTTTATTAGTTTCATTGCTACTAAACTTTGTTATCAGAGGAGAGCGAATATGTTCAGCAATAGTACTGATATAATTTGATATGGTAGCGTTTAATTTACTCAGTATTAGCAGTATCCCCGGTTTACACTTACCTGGAGCAGTAATGGAAACGACGAAGGTCACTAGACCTGATGTTGGAACTTCTGTGTAATGATTAATTGTAACATTTTAGACGATCACCTCCACCGGAGCAGCTGGAGTTTAGGATCCAGCAGCTGCATGACTGGGATAACCCCAGCTAGCTGACTAGCGCGTAGCTAAACTTCCCTGTAAACAGCCGACAAATCAAGGCCATTATGCTAGCTAACCTCAACAAGACCCAATACACTGGACATAAAACTTGGTGTTTATTTTTCCCAGCCACTGACAAGCTACAGAACGTGACCTGAAGTAGCATTCAAAAGCTGAAACCCTGAAAGTTCAAGACGAAAAAGTTAGTGACAGTGCGAATAAACTGACTAGCCGATACCGTTAGCAAAACAGACTACTATCAGACTTCGCAGACGTGAAGAAATGTCAGCGGATAAAAAACACAAGTACTTAAAAGTGTTGTGTTTTATATAATAAAAAAAACACACATCCTGGCTACGTTAAAAAGAATTCCGCTGAGGATAAACCCTAGTGGGTCAGGGAACGAGACGTTCCTCCTAGCTTTGTTTATGGTGGGAAGCGCGCGGCTGTAGCCGCACAGGACTGTGAAGTAAGCGCAGACAATGTTCATATCAATCTTTTCAAAATAAAAGAGCAGGAAGAACAAATTCTCTGTGTATCTTAACTATCAATATGATTATTTATTTAAAAGAGCAGATAAAAATTGGGGATGTTTTTAAAATACAGTTTGATTCATTAGAGAAGTAGAGAACACACATTTTTTACTAGGTTTTTAATATGTATACACACACACACACACACACACACACACACACACACACACACACACACACACCCACACCCACCCACCCCCCCACCCCCACACACCTCCACAC
>JBBIGC010000131.1:17168760-17179838 GCA_037576955.1 Lepidarchus adonis
GAGAGAGAGAGAGAGAGAGAGAGAGAGAGAGAGAGAGAGAGAGAGAGATCTGTAGTTTTAACAAATCATCTTGCATAATTCCTGTCAGTGTTAAATTATGTTTTTTTATTTGGATTGTTTTCCTTTTCACGGCTCAATATCCACAAATGTTTAAAATGACAATTATTAATATGACTCTGAACACTGGCACAGCTGGATACTGGTACTGAACATTACAGTAATATTTTAATAATTCTGTTCAGCTTTAAAGGTTTAAAGGTTGTAGTGTGGATGTAATATGCCATAATAATAATGTGTATAAAATGTATTTTAAGCAATATGCTAGAATTATCTTTGTAGGGATTACATATTATATTATATTATATTATATTATATTATATTATATTATAATGTTTTAGGATTGCTGTACAGCTTTTATCTATCTTCTTTTTTCATTAAATTTCTGCACACTGAAACTTTACTAAATATAATGAATCCTTCTAGTGCCATATTAATATTGTATTTTTCTTATCTATTATCTCTCAAACATCTAATCAGTCTCTTTCCCATGATAGCTGTAAGGACTTTATATCATTAAACACATTCACATAGTAATACATAGAAATATGAACATACAAGTCCTTCTGTTCTATGACCATTTTTTCTTTTTAAACGTTAATGACGTTTTCAAGGTTGTTCGTATAATGTATAATGTGAAGCAAGTGTTACAAATATTAAACATGCTGTAGATTTCCACTAAGTAAGTAAATAAGAACATAAGTAAATAATTAAACAAATAAATAAGTGCCTGTTTTCTAGACTTTTATTTTGAAATCCAGCAGCCCGTTTGTTGCTTATTTCTCATCAGACCACACAAGCCCGTGGAGCTCACGTTTATTGTGTTTTTGTTTTGTGGGATTTTCTCGTGGTCAGACGTACAAATGAGCAAAATAAATTTAGTGAACGTGTGGTTAATTCAGTGCTGCCGTCACGGCCTTGTGGTGAAAGCACGGCCATCGTGTTTGCTGGTTACTGTTAGAAAACACAGCACCGTTTCAGAGCAGGACTCTACTGCGGGGAGAACAGCACCACGGCCGCGGGCAGCAGATATCGCAGCGAGGCTTCGGCGTGAAAAAGAGAAAAACACAACGGAGGTAGGTTACATTAGAAGTCGAATTTGTCCAACGCACACTTCCTGTCCCACCACCTATATGTTCCCCATCTTACCCTCTTTTTTCCGAAGGTTCCGGCGTCTCCTCTACAGATCAGAGTTGCGGAGCTCAGACAGTTCTCTCAGCAGCTACAGTCTGTCCATCCAAATGTTTTTGCCAAAGCATTGTTTAGAAGTATCCTATACCAAGACCAACGCCTCATCGCCACAAATAAGCCATATGGAGTGCCTGTTTACAGTAAGTTCTTAGCAATATACCGTCAACTTATATACTCAACCCTTTTGAGATTTTTCATAAGATGCAATAAAAACATGAATGGATGATTTGTTAGCTCTCATGAACTAATGAGGGTTCAAAGAAAATACATTGTAATAAAAATTGAGCAAATTAAATGCATTTTGCAAATATAAACTCAATTTAGCATTTGAGGTTGCAACACATTCCAAAAAATCAGATCTGGATGCCTGCAGAATGAGGCCTGACATCATCTTGCTGAAATAACTGAACTTCCAGAGACACTGGCTTGATGGCAGAGTCTCTCTTTTTTTGTTGAAATTTACAAGATACATTTCAGTTGATCAGTCAAAACATTGGAAATATCTTCTTTTATGAATCCCATCGTTTTGAGAAATGGGGTTGTAGAAACAATAACGGTCCTAAAGCATCCAAATATTCTGTCTTATTACTACATTTCACTTGTAAGTGCGTAATGAAAAGAATACAATATAAAATAATGCTAAATACAATGGTAAAAATGTTTTAAGAAGAAACTTTGGATGAGCAGACGTGTAGTGTAAGAGTGTAGAGTTCTTCCCATTCAGTGTAATGACATTATCACTAGACTGATGATGTTGACTAGAAAAATTGTGTCTTATAACTTTAGGAAGTCACTGTTTACTGCAGTAAATAACTACCGGTCATCCCTACAGAGACTGACGGCATCAGGAACAGCATTGCTGAGAGTCTCCCAGTCTTGGCTAAGATGAATAACATGCCGGAAGGGTCTCAGCTGCACATCTGTCACAGTCTGGAGAAAGATACCACTGGGGTCCTCCTTCTGGCTAAGACAGAGGAGGCAAGTGAGCATGTAAAGAGTCTCATCAGATCACACCAAATGGAGAGAAAGTACATGTAAGTAAATACACTTTATAATTATAAGTAAATATAATTTTTGAACCACTGTGCAGGACCATATAGAGGGGTGGGCAAATCCCGTCCTGAAGGGCCGATGTCCAGCAGTTTGGCAACTTCCCTCCTCAAACCAAATGTGTTGATTAACAAGTGAGTTGAACCAGTGTGCTTTATCAGGGAAATCACCAAACTGTGCTGGATATGGAGTTGCCCTGGAGTTGCCCTCCCCTGATGTACAGAAAGAGTCTAACATTTCAACTCAGAGTGTCATATCAACACTGATTATTACCTCACAGGGCGGTCACTGTAGGTGTGCCTGTTCCATCTGAGGGAGTGATTGACATCCCCGTCATTGAGAAGGAGGTTATGGGGACCCAGCATCATTTCAAGGTGACTGAACATTTAGATGTGTTTATAAGACACTGGTAAGGCCTAGGCCTAGGCCTGAACTAAGTTACATTAACTGTACTGATTTACCGAGTCTGATACAGTCACTACACATAGACTTTAGAATTAGACACTAGAAATTGCCACTTAAGCATCAAAGCCTCAAATACATTATGGGTCAGTTTCCCAGTCAGGGATTAGGCCTAGTCCTGCACTACATCGCCTTCTGAATGGAGATTATTGTAGATCCTCCAATAGTAGCCTTGATGGCCCGGCGTTTAATAGAGACAGGCGTTTGTTGGAGACGGGCTGTTATTCTCCTCACAGTGATGGGTATTTACGGTCATAAAACGTCATGTAGCTTCTTCGCATTTATTTTGACAGAATGTGGCTCTGTGAGAACTTTCTGGGCCATAAGTCTCACAAGGAAGAAGTTCAGAAGCTGATTGATTCAGAGCAGAAACTGGGATGTGGCATGTGGTTGAAAATCCACTTTTTGCTCCCATCTAGAGATCTTTCCAGAAAATGTAGGTACAGTGAGTGAGGAGCAAGGAGAACGTTCTCACCAAAACTGTCAGTCAATGGAGCGTCACTACCAAGGTTTCTGGAATGAAAGTATGATGCTGACTATTGCTGGAGGCTGTACAGTGATAATCCAGACACAGAGGAAGAAGAAAATCAGACTGTAAACATTTCTGAAGAAACAGTGTTAGTAACCTGACACCGTTCTGTTGATCTAGAACATCGTGAACCTCTTTGATGTCACACTGATGAGATTGAACAGTTACGTCATTGGTGCTGATACATTGCACTTGCTCCTAACACCCAAAGTAGATGCAGCATCTGAAATCAGCATAAGAAAAGTGCGTCTCAGATGATTACAAAAAAAACGTTTGTTGCTTTGTGTCATTTTCTTCTTTAAATCTTTAAAAGCAATAAGAGCAGGAAACTGCATTTCCATCGTTGTAAATGTAGATTGTTAATACTTCTGCAGATGGGTTTGAGTCCGCTGTACAGACTGACTGAGGAGGGGGATGGATTGATCAAAGTGAGGGCTCAGCGCCAAGCCCACGGTGCCGTCACAAAATACAGAGTTCTGGACAGCAGTTCAGGTTGCAGCTTGGTAGAGCTCCAGCCAGTTACAGGTACTGTCTTGAGAAAAGCAGCTGTGCTCGTTATCTTCTACTTGCTCCAGATGAAAGAACAAGGAGTTTACATTTACATGAATCAAACAGATGATTTGAGTAGATAAATGAGTTATTATATAAATATTAAATTTTTTTTGCACACTTTACAAGTGCCATAGGGCAGGATCATTCAGCTACATATCCTGATAAAGATGCTAAGTAAATGATTATAACGGTGTTATAACAGTGGCTTTGATACATTCAGCATTATAACGGTCTATGAAGAACACACAGTGAATACGCTTGCCTTATTACACTGTATAAATGTACAATTGTTCCTCTTTTCCATGCACATTGTATTACTTGCGCCCTTTGCCATTTAGCAGTGGTCAGAAGAACTATTGTTTGTAAAACAGCAATGCTGCCATTTCCCAAGCTCATACCTGCAACATGCACAATACCATGTGTGTCACTGCTGTGCTTTGAGTGGCACCAAAAATATCTGGTCAGCAGGTAGACCTTTTCTATTGATGGACAGAGTGGGCTACAGTCAGTAACTGCAAACAGCAGCCATATTGTAGATATTCACCATAAAATACAGTGGATGCACCTAATAAACCCAGTGTATATTCCATGTCTGTTTAAGGAGTGAAACACCAGCTGCGGGTCCACATGGCACTGGCCTTAGCCTGCCCTATTCTGGGAGACCATAAGTATGCACACTGGAACAAGCTGGCTCCTCAGGTATGTAACTACAAACAAACCTCTGACATTTAAAACTGAATTTAGAGAAACCAGCCGATTCCTCCGAACAGTTCAAACTGGAAATCTCAGTACAATAGAACCGCATATCAAAATTGCCATAATGCATTTCCTCCCGCAGTACTCGTCATGGCTGAAAGGAGGGCAGGAGGACTAATAGGGCTAATAGTTTAATGTGGAAAATTTGCATCCATGTAGAACCTGGCTGAGGAAGTATGGTTAAGGTGACCCCACGTCCTGGAAAGCAGGTTCTGAGGTGAAGTCCTCAAACATATCGAGGCCTAACAGTCAAGGAGAGTGTTCAAATGATACTCTCAGCCAGTGCTCTTTTAGGGCCTCATCCATCTCACCTTAAGTGTAGCATTCTCTTAGGACGTGACTCCACCATCGTGCTTGAAGACCCAACGTGTGTCTCATGTTTCCTCCTGTAGAAGCTGCCGAAAGTCGTGCTGCAAAGGCTCGGTTTGGAGCAGAGCAAAACCCGATACCTCCCGCTCCATCTCCACCTCCGACAGATTATCCTGCCTGCGGTCAATGGTCACGGTGACATCATCGTGTCCTGCCCGCTTCCCAAATACTTCACCACCATTCTGAAAAGGCTGCAGATCCCATTGCCGGAGAAGCCATAAGAGATGAGCAACGACTAAAATATGGCTTGGACTGGATCACTAACGGCATGGACCTGAGGTTCTGATTGGACTCTTTGTAAGATACTGTGACTACGAAATGGGTGTCCATGTTCTTCCCTTACGACAATGTAAGTAAGTGAGTCAAGAAAGACGCAACACATGGTTACAGGGACCTCACTGTACAAAAGGCATGTTTGAAAACACAAACTCCAATTTTTTCAGTCTCCAGCACCACTATAGTATCAATACATATCAGATTACCATAGATGCATATATAAAAAAAAATAAAAACAAAACAAAAAAGAACCGGAGAGTCTTTCCATATAGAGTACACTCCTTGAAGTGTATTGACTGTGCATCTGCCAAGTTCTAAGGGATGATGGGAGTATGAAGTCGTTTTGCGCATTCATGCGACTGCCTCATAAGGCCTTGCAGTGATGACTCCTCTCTATTTTTCAGTATTACATGCTCCTTCTTCAGTTACATTAGGCAAATAAATGAACAGTCAGAAAATAAAACAAGAAAACCACCATGTTAGGACAGGATGGGTGTGAGACAAGGAGCTACCTACTTGACAGAGCCACAGCGAGAAAAGAGAAAATCAGGTTAGAGGTTAAACTGTGTAACTCTGGCGGCCATCAGGTGAACAGGAAGTAATGTCTTTATTATAAAATAAAACAGGCTCAATGAGTCCAGTCCGATCTTCCGCTAAAGCTCTGCTCACGCTCCCACAGCGACCGGGCAGAGGAGGCCAACAAAACGAGAAAAGAAGGAAAAACTGGAAGTTGACTCTGTCATGTATAAAATTAGTGTGCACCATAATCTCAGTTTGCAAGCTATTTTTTTTTATAACTGCAACAACATGAGGAAATAATAAGCCTGCAATACTGTTGTATGGGCTCAATGAAGAACTACAACAATCCAAGAAGGCCAAAGAAACTTTATGCTAATTAAGGTCCTGTTATGTTAAAAACAGCCAATGAAGTGTTACATAATTACCATTTCAATGTAGGCTTTGAACTTGATCATTTTAGATCTGTACATTGTTTTCAACAGGGACAGCAAATGAAAATAATGATGTCTGGCTAAATTTATCAGGTGGTACCAAGGAGATGACACTAATGCTCTTGTATTTTGAGTTGGCCATCAGTGTGTACACTCTTGAATGACAGACACGGGAATTTACATTGTGCCGTCAGTAACAGTTTTGAAAGTCCATTCAAAACAAAGACCATGCATAGGCCCTTCAATGTGCATGTACAACTATTCAAAAGACAAATTTATGAAGCGTACGTAGATAACTTATGAAATTTAACATTGCCTCCAATTCTTCCTTACTGAATGGTGACCTGCGCAATGGAGATTATTTCCTGGATTTCCCGCACCATCATGATGCGTGTGAGCATGTGTTCCAGTTGCTCACTTGTGATTGGCTGGGTCGAGTACCATATGGGGCTGTTTGGGGCAACAACAGGCTCTGGCGTCAGGTAATAAGTGTCATTCCGGCCTTTGGCAGTCTGAGGGCTGAACATAAATGACAAGTAGAAATAGAAGAGATACTTTTTAGAGAAGTGAGACAAAAAAAAAAAAATCACCACATCTTCCAAAGATGATGAATGGACTAGTTAAGTATCATCACACAACTCTAGAAAAACTGCTAATTTCTGGCTCAAAAAAAAGCTCCAAAAATAATGTACAATACTGTAAAACGTTAACTGGTTTATTCAAACCCACAACAACTACTACTCCGGAAAATACTAGAACAAATAAAGAAAAATAAAATGTGTAGAAAGGGCAAAGTCTCACCATTTGAAGAGGTAAAAGTCATAGAGTTTAATGGGGCATCGAAGTGGATTGTCTGGATCTTCAGCTTGCTCTGCATACATGTCATCGGTCACTATGACAAAAGAGCACAACGTTTTGAAAATCTGAAATAAGGAAGGCTTGTTTAAATCAAACTTATAAAGAAGAATGGGGTGTGTTTAGATTTGGCAGGTTTGGTCTCTGGTGCAGTTACTCTGTTGGTGTAGTTCTTCGGAGCAAGTGAAAACATGGTCACCCAAACCCTGGTGCTCACCAAATACAATTACCAAGATCCCTTGATCTGCCACTTTAGGTTTAATGTTTCAACAATGACATCAGCTATGTGATGCTACAACTATTACTCTTGTGGTGGTTTATTGCTTTAAAATATCACACAAAACAAGGAATACATAAAACCAATGACCCCAAACTAATTAGTGCAACGGTGCTGATAGCAGTACAGTATGAAATCATCAGTTATTGTCACAAAATATGTGCAATGACTCCTGTATAACTTTTGTTTACATCTCTAGATTCAGTGTAAATGTGTGAATACTAAGCACAGCAGAACAACAGAACTGCAACCAAAACCTCAGAAACAGTCATTTTTAATAATTTGACGTCTCCTCCTTGATGACAGCACATCATCTCAAACTAAATTCAAGCAATACTGCAGTACATCCTAGGAGATTCAGTATCTCTCAGAAGTGAGTACAACCCTCAGATTTTTTGCAAATATCTTATGTCTTTTCATGGGATAACACTGAAGATATGACACTGCCTGATACAATGTGAAAAAGTCAGTGTACAGCTTGTATAACGATGTAAATTTGCTGTCCTCTCAAAATAACTCAACACAGTCATTAATTTCTAAACCACTGGCAACAAAAGTGAGTACACCCTTGCGTGAAAATGTCCAAATTGTGCCAGAAGTGTCAATATTTTGTGTCTTGTGACACTGATGCTGCCCCAAACCATGACACTTCCACCACCATGCTTAATTGTAGGCAAGGCACACTTGTTTTTGTACTCCTCACCTATTTGCCGCCACACATGCTTGACACCATCTGAACCAATCAGACCACAGGACGTCGTTCCAGTAATCCATGTCCTTAGTCTGCTTGTTTTCAGCAAACTGTTTGCAGATTTTCTTGTGCATCATCTTTAGAAGATGCTTCCTTATGGGGCAACATCCATGAAGACCAATTTGATGCAGCGGTCTGAGCACTGCGTGGTTGACCCCCCCGACTCCTACAACCTCTGCAACAATGTTGGCAGCACTCATACATCTATTTTAAAAAGACAACCTCTGGATAAGACACGAGCATGTGCACTCAGCTTCTTTGGTCGACCATGGTGAGGCCTGTTCTGAGTGGAACCTGTCCTGTTAAACCGCTGTATGGTCTTGACCACCATGCTGCAGCTCAGCTTTTTTTTTCATTTTCAAGTTCTTTGCCATGAGGTGCCATGTTGAACATCCAGTGACCAGTATGAGAGCACGTGAGAACGAAAACACCAAATTTAACACCTGGTCTCCATTCACTCTTGAGACTCTTTGTTGGCTAATGGCTAACAAATGGCTAAATGGGGACAATTTGGACATTTTCATTTTTACTGCTGGGGTGTACTCATTTTTGTTGCCAGAGGTTTAGACGTTAATGGCTGTGTGTTGAGTTATTTTGAGGGGACAGCAAATTTACACTTTTAGACAAGCTGTACACTGGCTACATTGTAACAAACTAATATCTTCAGATATGAAAAAATATTTACAAAAATGTGAGAGGTGTACTCACTTGTGATATACTGTACATCCCTTAACCAGTCATGCAGGTCCCTTCTTTACAACATCAGGAACATCTGTCCATTCCTCACCACTGACCATAATGAGCTAATTATGAAGTAACTTATCTGAAGACTGGACTACTGCTACTCACTCCTGACTGGCTCACTCTGAAGACCACAAGACCTCTAAACCTGATTTATAACATCTTGTCTTCAATACACCAAAGCTCTTCACTATACTGCTGTGAACCCTTCCCTGGCTTCCTGTGGAGCCTGTATTAAATTTAAAATGCAAAAACTTGCCTACAAATCAAAAACAACTGAACAATGAGCAATTGCTCTTCAAACAAAACCTGGGTCAATAACTTGTCCCTCACAGACAAACTCTCTAATAACTAACAATAAATAAATCTGCCAGATGCCGTAATGTACTAGATTTTAGAAGGTTTCAGACCTTTCTGACCAACATGATGTGAGCCCACACCCTTAAGGTAGCGAATGCTGGTGCTTTTATCTTTCGGATTGGCTGGGTTCTTCTTGGTGTGTCGAAGCACTTTGGAGAAGGCCACTTTCATATGCTGCTCCACCGTGGTCAGGTGGAAGTACCTGAAAGATAAGAGATGCCTTTAGGTTGCTTCTCTAATGACATTAAAACCCATATAGAAAGGCATGGAAAGGAGAAGCAGAAGACACAGACACAATGACTCACTTGGTGTTGAAGTACATTAGCGTAGTGAGTAGAGTAGAAGGAGAATGTGCTCCTAGCTGTTTACATTCCCACAACATCTCTTCTGTCACATGACTAGGGATAATATAACCTGACACAAAAAGCAATACATTTAATGACCTATAGAAATACACCTTGATGAAGCTAATATTGAGACTTACAGTCTGAGTGAACCTTCAGTCCAACCAGACATGCAAAACCTAAGAAACTAAATAGTATTTCTAATTCCATCAGCATCCCTTACCTAATGGGTGGATACTGGGTCTCCACTCTTCCAATACTTTGTGTAGGCATTGGGAAAAGCGAGTGTAGTACTGATCTGAAAAAATGTCGTCCACTCTTCCGTTCTCAAACATGTACTGCAACAAAAAACACGTTCCACATATGAGAACGTTTAAATACAAATTTGCTTGATTAAACATAAGACATTAAGTGTAAGACAACATACTTTCTGTATGCATAAGAAGAGGTAATAGAGCGCATCAGGTTCAAACGGCTCCTCTTCCAAGCCTCGAGCCTCCTGGGTCATCAGGGCCAGGGCAACATTGAGCTCGCCCACCGAACTGGAGATCAAGTCGTCCCGAAAGCGCAGTGGCTGACGACCTGCACAGTGAAATGAGGGGGAAATCACAACAAAAACAAAGAAATTTTCCAATCTATTTTGAGAAAAGCAGAAGTGGGATGAGAATCAGTATAAGAAACAAAGCAGGCACCAAAATGTTCACTCACGGCCAATTGGTGCTAGTTTATTCTGTTCATTCTTGTCAAGCTCTGCATTTTTGCGCTGCGCCCACAGTCTCCAAGTCTCTAGACCTTCTTCTGGTTTTAGTGAGTTTGGAAGGAGCAACTCAGGAGGTGCCTCAGCTTGTGGCTCAGCCTCCGCCTGCAGAGGTATAAGGAAATAAATCAATGGTCAGTGAGGGCATTAGTTCTCCTTTAATGGCACATAACTACAGACATTACTCCAAAAAGTAATAATTTGAGCCTTCATTGAGGGTCCTCTTGTACAGTGCAATTAGACAGTCCTTTTGCAAAAAAAAAATATCTTTTTCTATTCCAATGTAACACAAAACATTGCTATCCATGACATTTCTCATAGCGAGCCCATAAAAAAATAAAGCAGAAATGTTTTTGTAGCTTTCTGAAAGACTGATATCCCATCGTCATTAACATTTAACTTGGTACATTGCTTGCAAACTTGATCTATTGTGTTTATGCATCATCAGAGAATGTACAGGCTTTTGATGAGGCATATTACTCAAAAAAAAAAGTTTACCTGTAGATTTACAACCCTGTCAGCCAGTTTAGCGCCGTTTCCTCTTAAAAAATAATAATCTTCATACCATGAATAAGTCCCTGCTTCTGATCCACATGTCACACACTAACCTGTAGGTGGAGCTGCTGTTCCTGAGCCTCAGCCTCCTGACTGTGCTGTTGTTGCTGGGGGTCCCATATGTGCAGGGCCTGTGTAGTACCAGAGTATCCTCCCCCTACGGTCTGTACAGCTACTGGGATGTGAATGTTTCCATTCATAAACTGCGCCGGGAACAAGGAGTGCACCACCTCCTCCTGTGTGGTA
>JBBIGC010000131.1:17179938-17193976 GCA_037576955.1 Lepidarchus adonis
CCCTGCACCAGACACAGGTACCGCCACAGCTCCGGCCGCCTGGGTCACCATCTTGTCCTTATCTTTATCGTGTGCAGTGGGCGAGGCCTGCACCTGCACTGTGCTGTACGCCTCCTGGGGTATAGCAATGTGGGCTACACCCTGCTGCTGTGGGGCTGAATACACCGGAATGGTCCAGGTCTCCCCTGCTGGGCCCGTGATAGTACCTGTAGCACTGTACAGGTGAGTGCTGTCCACTGTCAGCAGATCTGGCCGAAGTGACAGGTAGCCCTGCTGTTGGCCCTGTGGGATTGCCAGAACTGTGGCCAGCTGTTGGCCCTGGGGGAGTGAATATGAAACCACTGTGGGGACATCCACTTTGCGCTTCTTGGCTGGCTGCAAGACGGCTGGTGAGGCCCCTGGTCGACGTTCAGCTTCACGAGGAGAACCCTGTTGGTGGGGGGGTGACAACGTCTCCACCGTCTGGATCTGGATCTGCTGACCTCCAGCTACTGCTGCCACCAACTGTGCCTGAATCTGAGACATGTTCAAATGTTTCTCCTATTAGCATGTACAGCATGTATTTACATTCAAATTCCAGTATTTCAGAGTATTTTTTACAGTCTTGTACTAGAAACAACTTGACTTAACCAATAGTGTTTTACTACTGAACAGATGTTTTAGTATAGGTTACATGCATCTAAACAGCATGACCTTCAAACCAGCAAAATACTCATCGTTATACTTAATGTTCTGGTCCTGGACATTTTCAATTAATCCCAAAACCCCTAATGCAACAAATAAACTAATTAACACACAGTTCTTGAGTCGATTTAGGCATTTTAGACTTAAACTTTCAACATTTGTAAAAAAAAAAATTAAAAAATAAAATTAAAAAAGACGACACACCAATGTCAGCGCATTCTGTCATTGGGAGTACAGCAATTTTTCTTTGACCACAACTGACATGGGCCAATCAGAAATTCTCTGGTGTTATACAGCATAAAATATCTGAATGTTGTGTATGCGTTTTTAACTTGTTTGAGCTGTAATTCATCTGATAAGGACTCAAAAGAATGTAATCCAAGCAAGATTAAGTGGGAAATTCCACATCGTTACAGCAGCAGGACAGCAAACAGAGTATTAAGAAAAACAAAAACAACAATAATTAGTAATTATATAATTTGCCAATAAAATGGATCAACAATAGTTAGCACTGTTCAATGTCAAAAAACATCAGTTGATTAAATGATGGCTCTGTATTTTGTTGGGGTTTGATTTCCTAGCAGACACAAACGAACTGTTAATCTGGCATTTTTCCTGTGGGACAACAACTTTGGGCCAATATAACCATTTAAATTAAAAACTAAAACAAAAATGAGCAAACAACGAGCCTAAAAAGAGACAGGGACCATTGCTACATTTTCTTTTACGGAGAGTAGGCTGGCCCAATTACATCTCTAGACCCCTCTTACCAATTGAGATGCAGTGCACTTACACCTTTGTTCCTGATTTCTGTCTAGTGTTTGTGGAAACAGACCTCTTGCATCAACTGCACTCCTAAAAATGTCTGGACACATGAACAGGGCTTGTGTTCAAAATTACCTCAACAAACAGCCCCCAAAAAGCATCAATGCTCCAAGTCAGAATACATAAAGCCAGTATGCAATTTCACTGTGTGCTACTCACTATTTATTGTGTTTTTATACATCCGTAATCTCATATTTCTTCAAACAGTATTTTTGTTTATGTACCTGTTGTTGCTGTTCCTCTGTAAGCTCCCCCTGCTGCACCAGCTGTGTTGTAGTCACCCCTTGTAGCTGTTGATGTGTAGGAGAACCCACCTGCAGCACCTGTCCTTGCTCACCCTGGATCTGCACCTGGAGAAATAAGACATGTATTAGAAAAAGAAAACAGTGTTGCATTTACGTAGCAGGTACAAGGTAGAATAACCATCGTTTGTGTATTAACAAAAGTGAAAAATGCAATCATATGTAGAATCACACTTGCACATTCCTTTCTTTCTCAACTTGGCAACTGGTGCCACAGACACAGTGGAGACAATAGCAGAGAAAAGCAAGATTATTCTCGAAATCCCAAAAACAAAAGAGGTTCATCTGTGAGGACAGATTTCCAGTTTGTAAAAACATGGACGCAAAGTGGCTGCCAAAGTAAGAAACACCTCAAATGTGATTAACAATCTTTACCCAATATAAAATGCACTAACAATTAATTTTCCATGTTCAGGGTGTTTGTCCATTTGGTAACTTCTGACTTACAAACAGATGAACACTGACCCAATAAGGACGGACACACACACATACACACACACACACACACACACACTAATACTTCACAGTTTGAGAAGTTAAGTGAAGAGTACAGAAAAGATCATTTTGGCTTTTCTGTTGCATAACTACAGCAAAACTGGAACCAAACATTAATCAGCACCTTAGTCAATAATTAAAACTCAATTAGCATTAGTTGCTAATTGGATAAAAAGAGCTCCACATCAACAGCAAAATCCTGCTTTTACGTAAATATACGGGTAAAAATTTGTTATTATGTGTAATTGTTTAGCTGTCACAAAGGCCATTGTTCTGTGTTATTTTTGTAATATTTTACTCTTATAAGTACTTTTATACTTTTTACCTCCACACTGTAATTGTGAAATACTGTATACTTGGGGTGGCGCTGCTCGACTTGATTGATTGATTGACTTGGAGAGCAGAAGATGATGCTTGTTTTGCTCTAAACTTTGAAACTGCAACAGTTGGAAGCAAAAAAGCTCAACTAAGACCCCAGTCTGAGTTTGGCTTTTAGAACATTGATGGAACAGAGTGGATTATTTTGCGACGGCTGCATCTCTGTGCGGCTCTCACAACCAGCGAGTCATTCAGTGTGAGTACACACACACTTCACTGGAGAGCTTCTTTAAAAAGGAGAAAAGTCTCAGTAGTGGGAATCGTGTGTCCCTGCCAATATCTAGCATTTGCTGAACTGTCCTCAACGATAATTTAGAACTCAGACAGAAGCAGTAGCTGTAGCGGAACGCACGTTAGTTTTAACCCTGTCTATGCCGAACAAATTTTGTAGCAATACGCTTCTGTCTCAGTTCTACGACTAAGAGGAATGTGTGGAACTCCTTGTAAATCTCACATTAGTATTGTCATGTATGAATTTATGCTTGATTGTTCCTGTACCTGGAAGACGCTTTGGACAAAACGTCAGAAACATTAATAAATGTAAATGTTGTTAGCACGATGCTAGCGCAGCTTGCTAAGTGACAAAGGGGAGCAGAAGACCCTGAAGCTGAAGTAGCCGTTGCTCTGAGCTTCTGATCGTGGTTGCAAAGCAAATATAGGAAATGTGACAATAGCGTTGCTGTTAGCTAAGTAAATTAATAACGCATCCCCGTGTTTCTGTTTTATATTGCTGCGTGATTGTCGTGCGATATATCGATTATATATATTAGCGATATTATCGTTATCGTGGGCCACATATCGCTTATCGTATCGTGAGATACCCTGCGATTTCCACCCCTACCATATACCATGATAAAGTGTAACTGTGATAAGTACTGAGGTGGTTTTAATGCGGTGTAATCCGGTTGCATCCCCAACCCCAAAATAACACTTGCCAGTGATCTCGCAGGAAACATAATTTCTTTCTGTTGTACACTGTCGGTGAACAATCATGAATGACAATAAACCCTAGTCTAAGTCTAACTGAATCACAGTTTCTGCAAATTGCAGCATTCTGTTCTCTTAGTTTTTAGCATGTTGTTAAAAAATATAAAAATGAATTTTATAACCTTTCCATATCAGACGTGCTATTTGTGCAGGGTTAAAATTGTCATGTCATGTGCATCTCTATATCTACTGAATGAAAAGATGGAGAGAGTGAAGAAAGAATAAAGGAAGTCTAACCTGCACTTGAATCTGCTGCTCTGATGCCTGCTGCACAGCTGCGGCCAGCTGTGGTGAGATCTGAGTAGATGTCACCTGCACCTGGACAACCACACAGTGAACAATATACAGGGCTATTTGGTACTTTTGCACTAACACATTAAGTCAAGAGCAAGTTTAAAATAGGTAAATAATGAGCTTTTACAAATCAGGTGCAGAAGAAAGATATAAATCCACAGATCCTGAGTAGTGTGCTCTTACAGGGCATGCCAGTTCCAGCAATGATCCAGCAACTTCTGTGCTGTCAGTGTAGATGCAGTTGGCACCCTGTTGGTAGACCATCGTGGTGGTTGTGCCACTGGTCTGCTGGCTGAACTCCTGCAGGACCTCAGGACCCTTGGTGGCCAGTGACTCCAAAAACTCCTTCATGCGATGCTGAGGCACAGTCCGTGCCTTCTGCCGCACATACTCGTCGAACGAGATCGCACCGCCTTCGATCGGCTCATTCATGACAGGTCAGTCCACCTCGCACTGACAAAGGCCTACAAAGAGCAAGAGAAACAGAAAAACATCAGGACGTGTGTGTCGCAGTACACAACAGGTTTCCAGACAAAGTCCTGTCCTGTCCATTTTTGTTATCCTGCTGCAACACACACTTCAATGAACTGTTAACTAACTGATTAGCTGTTTCAGGTTTAGTGGAAGCAGGGAAAACACTAAAATAGATCCACTACAGCAGCAGTTAATTCTGAAGACTTTCCCCAACACATTAGCACTCATTCTAATAGACCATCATAGGTGTCGTCGCCCCCCCCCCCCATTACTGGTCCCTAGTAAATATTCTACTTCCTGCATCACAATGCACACCCTTGTGTAAAATATGACTATATATGTGTGTGTGTGTGTGTGTATAATTTCTGTGAAAAAATAAACTAGCCAGCAAGTTGGCTGCATTAAAAAGAGTGTGGTGTTTAATAAGAGCAAATAGGGAGAGACTGCAGCCTCTCACCACATTGCACTTTGGACCACTCTCGACTGCTCTGACTTGTAATCAGACAGATACCGACTCCCGGATGCGTCCTTATAAGAGAGATCAGACACGTTAATGGTGTAGGAGCCCTCATTTCTTACCATTTGTAGTGCATTGTATATGTAGAGACAAAAAAATATATAAATCCTAAATGATTCTTTATTGGACAGATCGTGTACAATTTAAGTGTATTATTCCATGGTCTAAATTACAGCACTATATAAGAAGTAAGGAACTATTTGAGATGAAGAGTCCTCCCTTGGACTCCCCTCAACCTTCCCTTTGCAGTGCAGTTCCCCTGAGGCTGAATGAAAGCCTAACCTATTTTCAGTGTTATCAACGCATTTTAATGCGAATAATATGTATTAATAATGTGGGGAAACACCAATGACAGCCCAGGCAACTATACAAAACAGCTACAACACCGAAACAACGTTAGCTTCCAGGCTAGTTAGCTAACCGCTATTTTAACACATTAGAAATGGCCACGAAACGCCATAGTTGATGCATATTGTATGCCCCCGGCCTACAGAAAGCAAAAATAATGCTAAATCAACCACCCAACCGCTCAGGAACACTACCGATACAACGGCACCTGGATATTTTTAGATTAGCCAGCTAGCTAGTTAGCAAACTAGCATAGCCAGCTCGGCCGTGCATCTCACCATGCTACCTTAAATAATACCGCAACCAATTTCCGCCAAAACACGCCGTTCAAAAATAAAACCCCCAACATAAATTCACACTCCGCACATGTAACCCACGTCTTGCGTGTGATACGGACTTATATGCGAGCTACAAGCCGTTTTTCCCCTTTTCTCTTATGTTGGCCGCGGCAAACAATACCCAAATAAATGACGTGACGTGTGCTTGTTGCAGCGTAAAACCGCGAGAGCGACTCGTTCGCGGGAAGTCCTACCGTGTTAGAAAGCGTAGAAATGCGCGTCTCAGCGGGGAAGTGGACCGCTATATATGTGTATTTTAACAAATGTACAATTTTGTTTTTAACAGCAGTGGGCAGACGGAAGTAGGCCTCCTGCGCGAGAGCGGGACCCCGGACTGTCGTGTTTGGAGAGCGCCGCTTCGGCGGAGAGCGGCTGCAGCGCCCTCTTCAGGCCGCTCAGAAACAAAACACAGGCAAAAAAACGCGCCTCTTATATTACATACACACACTTACTGTCTGCAGTTTTAGGTAAAGTATGATATTAGAAAAACTTGTTTAAAATGTGCCGTTTTGTGTAAACATCGTTGTTTGAGCTTTGTCTTATTTTGCTGTATATTGTTGTATCATTGTTGTTTTATTCATTGTTTTCCTCGTCTGTATACATATCGACGCAACACACATATATGCGTTTCTTCCTATCGCACAGTGATTCTCCCTTATGCACGGTTGATCTAATTCCTGCGTGTATGTGCCTTTAAGTGGAGCTGTATTTGCTCCAGTCCGCCTTAAAGCGCTAGGCATGTGTGCGCGAGGGCCTCCCCCTGCTCGCGCTGCCTGGCTGAACTCTTAAGGTGGACCGGTGGAGATGCGCAATACAAGCGCTCTCAGTCTAAGCAGTGTGGCCTAAGAAAGAGTTAATTCCCACGGTCTATGCCTTAACCCTACAGTGACCCTGTCCAGTAATTTTGGAATTGATAAGCTTATACAAACTGTTACACACACACATTTACACGTTTACTAATGATAACACACTTTTCACCTGAAACAAGCGTGCAGCAGAGCTGAGATGCACTTATAAGACTCTTCCATAGAACTGTAGCAACTTTCCACTGGCATTGCACCATGGGAGGAACATTTAGTTTTTGACCTAAACAGAGCTGAACCACAGAGTTCAGACTTAAATTTTTTTGCTTATGCACAAATGACATTTGCTCTGTTCATAGACCCCTCAGGTTTTAGCTTTATCTTCTCTACATAAATAATACACCAGCCATAACATTAACACCACTGACAGGTGAATTGAAGAGCACTGAGTATCTAGTTACTTAATTACAATGGGGCAGGGAGACATTAGACAGCGAGTAAACAGTCAGTTCTTGAAGTTAATGTACTGGAAGCGGGAAGAATGATAACGCCGACTCTGATGTGAAGGGGTCAGAACACACAGTGGACCACAGTCAGAGGTGCTTCAGCAGCATCGATATTAGGTAGGTGGTGTTAATGTTATGGCTGATTAGGAAATATATGATTTATTTTATATTCAAAGCTCAATCTGCGCAGCTCAGTCATGCGATATCATTGCTGTAATGTTGCAGTGGTGTCAGTGGTTACTCTTCATGTCTGCAGGGCTACTGCTGTTATTGCGTCATATCTTGATTTGATGTGAAAGAGAGAAAAAAAAATTCTAATTCAAATCTAAATTTTACTCCTGTGACGTAGATACAGTACGATTCGGATTTTTCCAGTGACCCCTAGTGGTTTAGACACAAAACAATAACACAAGTCCACAGGCCATTTTCATCCCTGATGTTTCTGTGTGGGTTCTGTAGTGTTTCATGTTTCCATTAGTTTTTCTCTAGTACAAGAAAATCAGACTGTAAGTGTTTCTGAAGAAACAGTGATAGTGGACTGACACCGTTCTGTAGATGTAGAACACTGTGAACGTCACACTGAAGAGATTGAACTATGAGTTTACTTCATTGGTGCTGAAACATTGTACATGTGAGTACAGTATAAACTATCATTACTACTGACACACAAAACGGACATGACTGAAAAAAAGAACAGATCTAAAATCAGCATCAAACACTGATTCAGAAAAGTGTTGTGTTCCCTGGTGATTCCCAAAAATATATTTGATGTTGCCTTGTGTAATTGTGTAATTGTGTAATTGTGTACAAGACGTGTTGGGTGAAGATATTAAAAGTTCTTCTCTGGATGCTTGGAATTATTCAAAAGTTTTTAAAAAATATTTGAAGCTAATTTCTTTTTTCTTGCAAACAAATAAATAAATCAATTAAAAAAAACAAGAATAAAATATGGAAAGGCTCTAATTAATCCCCTACTGCTCCTCAGGCACCAGTCCCAGCCCGGGCACCACTGAGGTACCATCCCCACCTCACTGCTCCCCGGGCACCATTGATCGCTGCCACCTGTGCCAGTGTGATGGGTTAAATGCAGAGGACACATTTCGTTGTGGTTTGTGTGTGGTGGTGTGTTCACAATGACAATAGTCACTTTCACTTTGGGATTAATAGAGTATAATACATTAATAATGGAAAGAGATCGTTTTCAAAATGAAACTTACTTTTCTTTATGGTACACCTGTCTTGACAAATTTATAATCTAAATGTCGTTTGTATGACATTTTTAAAATGAGTTTAAAATACAACTATTTTAAGTATGTGGAAATTTACCAAATCCTTACCAGTTGGGATAGAGTTTAATAAGGGTTTTTATTTTTACTTTCCAAAAAATCTACCTTATTTAAAAGTGGATATAAATTGTCATTGTTGTTAATATTATTATTATTATTATTATTATTATTATTATTATTATTATTATTATTATTATTATTAATAATAATAATAATAATAATAATAATAATAATAATAATGATAAAGGTAATTAACTATAAAAAGATGGTCATCCATGCTGCCTAAATATTTTAGTTACTTAAACCTCAACTTAAAAATGGACTAAATTGACTAAAATATTGTCTGGTAAATAACTTGTATTTTTTTATTAAACATTTTATACAGTTTTAATAAGGAATTCTTGGAGTGTGGTGGGATTTAAGGACTCTTGCTCCCCGGGGCCTCACAAGACCATGATACACCCCTGTGTGCATGTACAGTGGAAGAAATAATTATTTCACTCCTCGCTGATTCACTGATTTTGCAAGTTTGCCCACTGACAAAGAAATGAACAGTCTATAATTTTAATGGTAGTTTATTTTAACAGTGAGAGATATAATATCAAAAATAAAATCCAGAAATCACATTATATAAAATATATAAATTGATTTGCTTTTCATTGAGTGAAATAAGTATTTGATCTTCTACCAAACATTAATAGCTCTTGCTCCCACAGATCAGTCAGGTACTTTTAATTTCAACTTGTCACCCACATTAAAAGACACCTGTCTAAACTAGTCACCTGTATAAAAGACACCTGTCCACAGACTCTTTCAATCTATCAATCAGACGCCGACCTCTCCACCATGGGCAAGACCAAAGAGCTGTCTAAGAATGTCAGGAACAAGATTGTAGCCCTGCAAAAGACTGGAATGGGCTACAAAACCACAAGCAAAAATATGTGTCAGAAAGATACAACTGATGATTGTTTGCAAATGAAAGAAACAATTGACCTGGGACTCCACACAAGATCTCACATTGTGGGGTGAGGATGATCATGAAAAAGAGAGATCAGCCTAGAAGGAGTGGCTCAAGAAGAAGTGCATTAAGGTCATAAGGTGGCCTAGCCAGTCTCCGGACCTTAATCCCATAGAAAACTTGTGGAGGGAGCTGGAGCTTCAAGTTGCCAAGCGACAGCCTCAAAACCTTAATGATTTAGAGCTGATATGCAAAGAGGATTCGACCAAAATTTCTTCTGCTATGTGCACAAGCCTGGTCATCAACTACAAGAAACTTCTGACCTCTGTGCTGCCAACAAGTGGTTTGCCACCAAGTACTAAGTCTTGTCTTGCTAGGGGATCAAATACTTATTTCACTCAATGAAATGCAAATCAGTTTATATACTTTATATCTTTGTCAGTGGGCAAACTTACAAAATCAATGAGGGGTCAAATCATTATTTACTCCACAGTATTTATATGTGAAAGAGACACACATTCTAACGTGGCTAATTCCATTACGTGATCTTACTCATTAGAAACAGCTGGAAGTTTGAACCGTTGTCCACATTTCCACATTTCTTCTGTTCTCTTGATTAAAGTGTTTAACAGTTGTTACTTATTAAATGTTTTTTCTTTTTTACACACAATTTACTCCCTTGGAACAGCCACTAGGGGCCTGCAGACTGCAGATCAGCTGATCCAGTGCCACATAGACTTACACAGATCAGCCATTACATTAACACCACTGCCAGGGGAAGTGAACAACATTACCAAGATATTTCATTACAGTGGCACCTGTCAGAGGTGGGATATATTAGGCAGCAAGTGAACAGTCAGCTCTTGAAGTTGTATCTGAGGGTCTTGGCTAGAGCGTCTCCAGAACAGCAGGTCTGGTGGAGTGTTCTAGATATCCAGTAGTTAATACCAACCAAAACTGGTCCAAGGAAGGACAACAGGGTCATGGGCACCCAAGGCTCACTGATGCATGAGGGGAGTGAAGACTAGCCTCTCTGATAGAAAAAGGTCAGAACCCGCAGTCAGCATGAGTGGGCCCTGCTTATGGCAGGTGGTGTTAATGTTATGGCTGATTGGTGTATTTACCTCTAAGCAATACATTATTTCAGTGTAAATGCACATATGTACAGATGCAACTGATCAAAGGCCAGAATTAATGCCCCAGTCTGTGCTTTGTCATGTGCAAGCAGGCTGCTGAAATGCAGAGCTAATGGTCTTAAAGAAATCCGCTAAACGGAGGAGATTAGCCTTCCACAGCTGTGCACAGACCAGAGAGCAAGAGATAATGAAGTCAACAAAACAAGAATGCCTGAATTTGTTGGGCACCACAGCTCCTTTAACACTCACTTTACCACTTTTCAGTGTATTATATGCAGCAGCACCTGATGATCGTTCAGCTACATTGCATGAGCTGCTACCAGGACACTGAGCAAAGACTATTGCACAAAACATGAACCAGATGGTGGAAAGATTATGGCGCAACGTCAGAGGGACTTCGATCTAAGCATCAGCGCAGGGACAGAGACCGTGACATGTCATATTCGGACATCACTCTGCTTCTGAGCTCACAAACAGATCGAGGCTGACTGCATTTTAAAGGGTCCTGTCACAGCTGGGGGGCTGCTGGAGCCATCGCCGGACCACCAGGTGAGTGTTCAGGAGTAATGGAACAGACCTGTATATAGGCATATGCAAAAAGTTGAATAAAAATGAGCTTTTTAAAGTTTTTATTCAAATTATAGGGGCAGAATTACAATGTACCATTTTTTTTGCATAGATATATTTTATATGTTCCAATATAAAATACAGTTTTTGTTATATAAACAGCAGTTAAAATGTGTCTTTTTCATGAAAATGAATAGCGCTATTATAGCGGAGGAAACCTAAACTTTTGCTTATGCAGTGTTGCTGATATCTGAGAAATTCTGCCTGGGATTTTGTGCATTATTTTCATTCATGCCTAACCTCAGTCATAGTACAGCTTTTACTGGTAAAGCAGAACTGAAAGCACTGTGATTGAACAGTGTAATAATATTTGGTTCAGTTCAGATGAATATCTAGTACAAATTTTAAATTTAATGCAATTTTGCTTCCAGAACTAAACAACTACAGTATGTTGCTAAAGTTTCTCATGGACTTCATCAGTCCATTGCACAGTGGTTCTATGGGGTGATACCACTAAAGAACCTCTTTTGGCTCCCCGAGGAACCTTTTAAATGATTGTTCTTTCAAGAGTGAGTGTGATGAACCCTAAAAAATAACACAACGCAACAAAAATCAGTGTTTGATGATGATTTCAGATCTGTTTTTTTTCTAGTCATGTTAACTTTGTGTGTTAGTAGTAATGTGAGTTTACACTGTACTTGGTTTCAGAATGTAGAAGCACTAATTAAGTAAATTGTTCCATCAAAGAACCTCACAATGTTCTAGATCTACAGAACGGGTTCAGGCCACTAACATTGATTCTTCAGAAACACTTACAGTCTGATTTTCTTCTTCTTCTGTGTCTGGTTTATCACCGTACAGCCTCCAGCAGTAGTTGGCATCATACTCTCACTACAGAAACCTTAGTAGCGATGCTCCATTGACTGAGAACGTTCTCCTTGCTCCTCACTCACCGTAACTAGATATTCTAGAATGATCTCTAGATTGGACAAAAAGTGGATTTTCAACCACATGCCACATCCATTTCTGCTCTGAATCAATCAGCTTCTGAACTTCTTCATTGTGCAGGAGACTTATGGCCCAGAAAGTTCTCACAGAGCTGCTTGAATGTAATGCAGGGGATCTGTACACAACTGACTTAGACTAATTACACCAAATATCATACAGCATATCATTAACTTCATTAAAACACTGTATGTGCTGGAGAAAAACTAAACACAGGTTTGAAATCAGGACTACAAAACCCTCCGAAAAGCTTGTTCACACTACAAAGAACACATGACCAAATTCTAGAGCTAATTAAAGGTTTTCACTAGAACCATTCATCCAAATCCAAATGTACTACATATGCTCTAATGGTTATAAATTCAAAAGACCTTATGTAATGTACTGTATATATAATGTATAATGTGTGTGTGTGTGTTTCTAAAGATCCTGGCAACCTTAGGACATGGCTACCTTCAAAAACATCCAAATCCCAACAGCTTGCCTCCTGGCTCTGGTGTTAGGATTGTCTCTGCTCCAGCAAGCTGCTGTTGCATTTGTTGGAGCAGTTGGCAGCTCAGACTTAAAGAAGGTGGATCAAACAGACCTGACCTCCAGCAGCAGCCAAGACACTCAGTCGGCTCATCTGCCCACTCAACTTGTGGTAAGTCGGACTGAAAGAGGGGCTGGTGGGCTCTCCAAAGACTTGTTACCTCCCCTTCAGCCAAACATTGAAAACTCTGAAGAAGAAGGAAGTGGGATGCAAGAGGGTGTGATGGGGAATGGGGGAAGGGCACCATCTACCGGCGTGTTGGAGATGAACACGTCCATCCTGGATGGTGAAGAGAAGACAGATTTGGAGGGAAGTGTAACAGACTCACCTCCTCCCCCCGATGTTCCACAAAAGCTCACACAACGGATTATCCATGATGACGATCAGGAGATAATGATAATGAGGAGAAATGATCCTGGCTTTCCACACGGCACATCCACGCAGCCAGATCATTCCACTACACTGGCCCACATCAAGGAGGAGAACAGCACCAGCCTCACCTCAACGGTGGGAAGAGCTACAGAAAAGGAAGATCTGATAGCTGCCTCCATTATTCAGCTTCCACAAGCTCCTGCTGTTGATGTCATATTGCACGACATGGAAACTGATACAGATACAGAAGATAACGTGTCCACAGCTGAATTTGAGGTCACAGGCAACATGTCCAGTCCTGAAGTCCAGTCTATCACTAACCAGTCACAAGAACCCTCCAGTGAACCATCTAAACCTCTGAATGTGGAAAACAAGCAAGAGGCAGCAAAACTATTACCAGTGGATGTGAAAACAATACAGACAGGTAAATGTCAGGCCTTTATTATTGTTGTTCCTTGGGAAAGAAATAAATGGCATTTTTACAAGCACACTTACATAGTTTGTCTATTCAGCCTGCAGCTTTTTGGCTAAGTCTGTTCCCAATAAAGTTCTAAGGAATGTTTCAGCCCAAACTATATAGACGTGGCAGCCAATCACAACAGCCACCAGTTACATACAACAGTAAACAGGCAAAGCAGGGAGAGTTTATTTCATTCAATGTGCTTTAGAGATAAAAAGAAAAACAACAATTAAACCAGAATATAAGATTCAGTTAAAAAATAAAATAAGATAAAATAAAGATAAGTTATTACATTTTAAACTTTGGTTTAACTAGAGGCTGTAGGAATTTTTTCTTAAAACAATTCTGTTTTTATGGGAGAAAGAGAATAATACAGAGCTGAACAGAATAGAAAAGAATAGAACAAAAATATGTGAGAAAAGTACAAGGTTTGAATCTGATGAGTGATACAGTAGAAACAGTGTGATTAGTGATACAGTACATACAGTGTGATTAGTGATACAGTACTGATGCTGTGATGAGTGATACAGTACATATGGTGTTATGAGTGATACAGTACAGGCAATGAGTGATACAGGGAGGTAAGTGATATAGTACAGACAGTGTGATGAGTGATACAGTGTGATGAGTGATACAGTACAGACAGTGTGATGAGTGATGCAGTGTGATGAGTGATGCAGTACAGACAGTGTGGTGAGTGATGCAGTACAGACAGTGTGATGAGTGATGCAGTACAGACAGTGTGATGAGTGATGCAGTACAGACAGTGTG
>JBBIGC010000131.1:17194076-17211346 GCA_037576955.1 Lepidarchus adonis
GTGATGCAGTACAGACAGTGTGGTGAGTGATGCAGTACAGACAGTGTGATGAGTGATGCAGTACAGACAGTGTGATGCAGTGTTATGAGTGATGCAGTACAGACAGTGTGATGAGTGATACAGTGTGATGAGTGATACAGTGTGATGAGTGATGCAGTACAGACAGAGTGATGAGTGATGCAGTACAGACAGTGTGATGAATGATGCAGTACAGACAGTGTGATGAGTGATGCAGTACAGACAGTGTGATGAGTAATACAGATAAGACTGTGAGTGATGCAGTGTGATGAGTGATACAGGTGATACAGATGATGGGTGTTTGCAGAGAAAAAAAATAGAGTTTGGGCTGACTCATTTTTTAAATACAAGAGTGCATAAACTCTGTTAAAATTTCAAAATGTAGCACATAAACTGTGTATTTATCATAAGTGGAAATTCTCTCTTTCAGCTAATTCAATTTCCTCAGAGACCCCTTCTGATGCACAGAGACCTCATGTGTCATTATCCTCAATTCCAACTAATCAGCCAATGGAGTCTGATGAGGAGAGAGGTACGGCCAGAAATTTAATAATTTAATTTTTAATTTAATTTAATTAGTGCATTTGTGAATAGGTCACTCTATTATCACAGTAATGAGTTTGGCACACAATCAGTAATACACACATGCTATACATTCCTCCACTGTGGATACTGAATTAGGTACATCAACCTTGTATCAGGGACTAATGAAGGATGTGGAGAAACAGACTACAGTCAGCAAGTGTAAACTAAAGGGCACACTTGTTCTACTTGTTCTACCTGTTCTACCTGTTCTATCTGTTCTACCTGTTCTACCTGTTCTATCTGTTCTACCTGTTCTACCACAAAGTGGGCAGTGGTGGCCCAGTGGCTGGGGACTTGCCCTTGTGATTGGAGGGTTGCAGGGTGAAGTTCTGGCCCAGACGCCACAGGTACCCATTAGCAAGGCCCCGTCCTGATACACTGCTCCCAGGATGCTGTGGATACCTGCCCACTGCTCCGCATTCATTTCATTCTTTCATTAAATGGAGCTGATAAAATGGCCAATTAGTGTAGATACAAGGAAGCTGTACCTAATAAGAGACCAGTTACTCTGAGTCTGATGCTGATAATGTCTTGTTAATTAGAGACAACGTCATATTTATTATTTGTATAAAACTCCCTCCTTCCCTCCCTCCCTTCCTCCCTCACTCATGCTCACCACTCACTTACTAACTCACTCAATCACTTAAGTCACTCGCTCACTTGCTAACTCAATAAATCACTAACTCACTTATTCACTCACTCACTCACTCTCTCACTGATTAACTCACTCATTCAACCACTCTCACTCACTCCCCCACTGATTAACTCACCCTCTCACACACTCATTCAGTCACTTACTCACTCTCTCACTCACTTACTCAGTCACTGATTAACTAACTCAGTTAATCACTCACTCTCTCACTCATTTACTTACTCAGTAATTCAATCACTCACTAACTTACTCACTCATGATTAACTAACCCTCGCACTCACTCACTTACTCACTTACATACTCACTCACTCACTCACTCACTCACTCACTAACTCACTGATTAACTCACTCACAGATGAACCATTTCTCATGATTGATTAACACACACACTCTCTTACTCACTCACTTCACACACTCACTCACTAACTCCGTCACTGTCTGACTCGTTCACCTCACACACTTTCGCTCTCACTTACTCACTCATTAATTCACACACTCTCACTCATTCACTCACTTGCAGATTAATTCACTCTCACTTTTTAACGCACTAACTCACCTCACTCAGTAACTCCCTAATTTATTTACTCATTAACTCACTAATTTACTTTCTCTCTCTCTCTCTCTCTCTCTCTCTCTCTCGCTCTCTCTCTCTCTCTCTCTCTCTCTCTCTCTCTCTCTCTCTCTCTCAGATGATGACAAGACAAGATGGTTTGGATTATTTGGGCCGGTCACAGAGACAGGCCTCTCTGACTCCTCAGATCCATGTGTGCTGGGTTTAGGCTCCTGTGTGTTCCCAACAAGCCCCAATGGCACTCTCCTGCAGTGGGAGGATTTGCAACGCACTCTGGCGTTTGCCTGGGAGCTCCACGTGTTTGGTTCTGCCTTCTTCTTCCTGTTAATGGTGGGCAGCGCTGTCTGGGGAATGATAGGTGGAACTGGAATGCGTCACCCCTTTTGTGGAGCCCTCACTTTGGCAAACACTTTGCTTCTGCTGGCAGGTTTGCTAAGATTTGTTCAATTCATCGTGGACCCATATGGCACGAGGCATATTCTGCCCCGCTCTGTCCTTGCAGCACTGTATAACCTCCCTCTTGCCCTGCTGCTGTGGGCACAGGTGACCCTAGACCTGCTTGCATCGAAAGGAACGAGGCTAAACCTCCTGGCTCCTGCTCTCCAGCGCCCTCAAGTTACTGGAGGTCTAGCAGCTTTGCACTGTGCTTCCCTTCTGGCAGCTGACCTCTTATCTCACATTTTGTCCCCAGCGTTGCCTTTGATGCTCCAGACTCTCTCCATCTGCTGGGGTTTACCGCTCTGTTTGGGAATTCTCTTCCGGGCTCTGGCGCCACTTCGGCCAGCTGCCAGAACTCCTATTCCAAGATGGAGCGCCTTCAAACGAGTAGAGGCTCGTGCCAGACGGGTGCTAATCGTTTGTGCCCTCCTGGGTGTACTGTGCTGTGCTTTACAGATCCATGGCCTGCTCTGGCTTTACGGGCTCCTCGGGGACTGGCGGCGCTTTGGCTGGGGCTGGTGGCTTGGGCAATTCTGGGCACGCCTGCTGGAGCTGTCATGGAGCTTCTCGATGTTGCTGCTGGGTTCACGGGCCTTCTGGAGGCCTAGAGGAGGACACAGGAGAGGAGATCCTGGTCAAGCGGCTGCAGAGAGATCTGATAGGAAAGTGGTGGCTTCCTGCTGGGACAGAGTGTTGAAGTGTCTGCCGGCAGGACCATGGAAGATGCAAGAAAACATCTGGGCTGACCTGCTGCCTAATAACTGGGCAGCGTACCAGCAGTCCAGAGGTGATGTCAGAGGTTCAGCGGTGCGGAATTATGAAACACCTACAGGCGCTAGCATGAAGGACAACAATACGGACAATAATAATTATGGCACCTCAGGCAGCCACCCTCAGTCAGCTGCTCGCTGGTCTCATGGTCTGGAATGGCAGGAGCGTGACTGCGTCTTATCTCTAATCGAGTTTGACCTGTGCCCCCCATCTCCCATCGAACTCCGGCGAAGCATTGACAACGCCTTGCATTTTGGCCATCTACTGGGCAGCATGGGGAGCCTCTTCACCCCTCCACCTCCTTCCTGGACCCAAGGTGAGGTTTCCACAGCGCCCCCTGGTAGCGATTTTGCAACACAGACCACGCCCACCCACATAGCCTACAGATGGGCTCTGGACGCAGGCTCAAGCCCCTTTTCTCCCCAGTGCTTCAGGATGGCACAACAGCCTGAGGTGGCAGTGTTGGATCAACACACCTTCCTTCCGCCGGACATTACCAGCGAGAGAAGGCTGTGGGAAAGAAACTCCGCCATACCTGCGGTTAACGAAGAAGGTGACTGGATCAGCATAACAAGTGGGGATGACATCACTAATCTCTAAACTGTTCACAGAGCCAGTTTTTTTGGACAAGGATTAAGCCTAGGACTCAACAGACATCTCCCACTGAAGGGGAAATGAAGTCTACAATTATGGTTAATCTCTGTCCAAAAACTCGGCCATTAATTGTTTGTTGCACTACTCTACAGCTGGGCAGGGAATTAGTTGCTTTCCTATAGGTCTTGAAGTTCATGAATGCCATATTAGTACATCGTTGATCCATTGTAAAAGACTACAAAGTGAATTAAGCAATAAATCTGTATAGTGAAGCAAAAATTAAGAGCACTTTACAAATGAAATGTTGTATTTACCCTCATTCTGTGACGTAACTCAGAAGATGATGTAATCATCTAAGGGATTTAATACCAGAAGAGATTAATAAATGTTTACCCTCAGCATCATTTTGGTACAAATGTAATGTAAATGTAATGCCATTGTGTCTGCCTATGTAACCAAACATATTCAATATATAAGAACTGAAATAATATTATGTACTAACTGCTGCATCTGGGTCACATCATGGCAAACACTATTAAAGACGTTTTTGTAACATTCTTGGACATATGGATATTTTCTCTCAATTTTAACTATACTGGGAGATTCAAGTAATACAACTAAACAATTAAAACTTTTCAATATCTTCTAGAATTAGGAATAAATGAAGACACGGCCACATTTATTCCCAATTAAAATGGCTCAGGTCACACACAGGTGTGCACATCAGAGGCGCATGATTAGAACATTGTTACTCAGCATTTTATAGGATGTTTGTCCTATTTAAACATCAGACATTTCATTTGGTGTGCTTCTGACTGTTGAGGTTAGAGTGAACACCATGGTGATTGTAGCAGTTCACTCTGATAAGGGGATTTAAAAGAATCTGCAATCAGCCATTCTATAGTCCGGAAAATAGTCTACAAGTAGAGGACTTCTAAAACAACTGCCCAGGTCTAGTTGTCCAAGCAAGTTCAGCTCGAGAGCAGACTGCAAGATGCTAAGATCTCCAAAAACCATGAAATTTCATCACAGGACCTACAGCAGACTCTTGCTACTGTTGAAGTGCAGGCCTCTACAATCACTCCACAACTTTAACTTGCATGGGAGGTGTTAAAAGAGGAAACCTTTGCTCTCTAAGAGAAACATCAAGGCCAGACTGAAGTTTGCCACAAAGACCAGGACTAGTAGAATAACGTTCTTTGGACAGATAAGCCAAATATTGAATTATTTGGACACCAGAACAGAGGACATGTCTAGCATGAAACAAATACAGCATTCCAGAAAAAGAATCTCATACCAGCTGTGAAGCATGGGGGTGGCAGTGTCATGGTTTGGGAATGCTTTGCTACAGCAGGAACTGGACAGCTCATCGTTATAGAATCCACTATGACTTTTACTGTGTATCAGAGGGTGCTTGAGGAACATGTGAGAGCTGAAGCGGAACTGGACCCTGCAACATGATAATGGCCCAAAACAAACCAGTAAATCCCCCAAGCACCAAAAACTAAGAAATGGAGAGTCCTGGAGTGCCCGAGTCAAAGCCCAGATCTTAATCCCATTGAAATGCTGTGGGGTGACTTGAAATGTGCTGTACATTAAAAAAAACCTCAAACATCTCACAGCTTAAAGAATTCTGCATTGGGGAGTGAAGCAAACTTTCCTCAGACCGATGTCAGAGACTGGTAGATGCTACAAGAAGCATCTCAATGTAGTTACCTCAGCTAAAGGGGGTAACACTGGCTGTTAGGCGGTAGGGTGTGCTAACTTTTTAGAATTTCTTTTTTATTTTAGAATACACATTTTTGTTTATATCTTTAGTTTAATTAATACATCAAGATTAAATGTTTTGTTGTTTATCTGCAAATAAATCACTTTCTGTTCCAGAGATAAATAAAATATCAATATGTGAACATTTCTTAATAAAGATCTGACTATTTAATGAAGTGTCTTAATTTTCACTGTATATACCAGATATATACACCGATCAGCCATAACATTGATGGCGTGAGGGTCAATGTTCTTCAAGAAGAGGTCAGGTTGCCAAACTAATTCTCAAAGATTTTATTCAACAGAGATGGATAGAGCACACAAAGCAATAATGGCAAAATTATAGAGTAAATGTTTGTAGAAGAGGGGTTCTCCTGGAGGAAGGTGAGGAAGAAAAGGATAGTAACAGAACACGTCTTTAAACATGGTCTTGGTCAAAAAGACCAAGTCTGACACCAGTCTGAACCAGTTTCAACTGTTACTATCATGGGGGTTATGGAGTTGATGACTTTGGAGAATGCAGCTTACAATGTGTCAGCCTATAGTGGGGCCACCGCCTGCCAAATATTGAGTAGGTTCCTAAAGCAGCTCTGACTGTGGTGCACTGTGTGTCCTGATCCCTTTCTATCAGAGCCAACATGAACATTTTGGGTTCACACCGCATTCCCCACAAGCATCAGGGAGCCTATAGGCCGATTCACCAGTTGTCCTACTAACTACTACAGACCTGATACACTCCACATGACCTATTGTTTTGGAGATGCTCTACCCAGCACAAAAAGCCCCTCAGATCCTTACGCTCCTGCTTCTAGCACATCAACTTAAAGAACTGACTGTTCACTTGCTGTCTAATACAACCAAATAACCAGACAGGTGCCACTGTGAAATAGTCCGTGTTATTTACTTCACCTGTCAGGGGTTTTAATGTTGTGGCAGATCAGTGTATGTGTAGTTGGTGATGTGTTTGATTCACGACAAAGTGCTGTGGTCTTAATTCTATCCCTGATATACGGTTTTGCCAAATGGAGCTTAACTGCACTCTGCAGGCCTCTGGTGGTCGCTCCAGGGGAATACATTGTGTGAAATGTGGAGCTGCTAGCAAGCAGGACAAGAACTCTTCATGGTGAAAACAGTTCATTCCTCTGGATAAAAATGGCAAGGAATAAAAAGCAATTTTCTTTGTAGAAAAAAAACACTTTTAACACCTCTAAATACACAAAAAAATGTTCATAAAGAAACGTGGCAAAAAATGTGGTTAAATTGTTCAAAAGAGCAATGGTTTCCCATGAGTAAGTTCATTACCCACATGCTTAAATGTGAGTCATAAATACATTCACACAGGGACATTCTGCATAACGTCTCTTGTAACTGAGCTATACAACTTTTTGAGTATTTCATATCTAAGCCCCATCCTTGTCCTAGCTCATCTGGTCCAATCCCAAAGCTCCTGTTCCACAAAACTGTGGCTCTGGTAGAAAGGGGTCAGAACACATGGTGCACCACAGTCAGAGCTATGACCAAGGTCCTAACCACTAGATTACCAACCTAGACTCACTAATCTTCCTACTGCTACCATCAAATCTTGATGTTCCAACATCTAACACAAAGTTTTCTCCAGAAGAGTAGCAGTCGGTGCTGGATAAACTTCATAATACTCTTGATTTGAGGAGAATACAAGCATCTACAAGCTTTAGGATGTAGGGTGAACATGTCAGGGTGGTTGCTCACTTGGCTGAAGAGCTGATCATGTGACTAATTGGCCACAGGTGAGTTAAATTGGTTCCACCAACAATATATAAGAACTGGAATGGTGCAGCCCAGCCTTAATAAGCTCACAAATCTAAATACCTAACCCAGATAACAAGCAGATGGTGTGGAAGAAACAAAAAGCACTTTTTCTAATAGCAGCAGCAACGCTGAGCTCTGTAACACTCTGCCTTGACACCGCTGGAGCACTATCCGGTCGTGTGATCCAACATGGCACACTTGTTGTTGGTGCAAAGTTGCATGATGAAGCTGCTGGAGATGCTCATGGATACCAAGCTGATGAGCCTGAGACACCAGGTTAAGTGTGGATGAGTAACTCCTAGTGTTTCATCTTGTGTTCCCTCTAACATGTGTAACATGCCATTGCTGTAGACAATTGGATTTTTCTGTACTTGGTGAAGGAGCAGAAACTTTGTCCAAATGTGCTGAAGTCTATGGACAGTTGCTTCATCCAGCTCAGTTTACTTTGTCTTCTAGCCATTTGGTTACAATGATTAATTCTCTTGTTAGTTGGGTACCAGCTGGCCGAGCTCAAACTGTGGCGTGTGAGGCCCTCAGTGCACTGTGATGCACGCTCCATGACCCTGAGGGTTGTGGGAAGGAGAGTACCGGATTTCCTGGTTGAAAGAGGTGAGTCTGGTAGAAGGTTGGGTGCTAAAGTTCCAGCTTTTCTTTCCTCTTTGTTATAAAGAACCTGGAAGAGCTGGAAAACCAACCATGACTAAAGCATTAGAAATGCCTTAAACATGAGGCAGAATTTCAAGGCTCCACTTTATTGATGCCTAGTTGGCAAAGTGCCAGATGTTCCTATAGAACTTCAAAAGTTGGTTTTTCATGTGGTAATGCTGATGAAGAAACATGCAAAGTCATAGCTATTCACCAGACACTCCAGACACTGTCTACTAGCTTGGATAATACCATTTCCTAAATTTCCCCAATGACAGGCAGCGGCTTATACAGTTTTACAAACCTGTTGTTGGGTGCGGCTTGTTTAAATGGAGCAGCCTATCTAAAAACACATTTGCTAAAAGTATTATTCAGTGACCTCCCCAAATGAGAGTTGAATTTTAATGTACTGTTCACTGTAGCAAAACAGTTTGAAAAGCAACACAAAGCAAAGTAAATCAGTGACCATGTTCTCACAGTGGCACTGCTGCATCCAGCCTCTCAAACTTCAGCCCTTTGCTACATTACATCATAGTGTATAAAACAAACTGGAAAAACCTACATTTAACAAATAAAAAACAAGTTTGTTGGCAGGAAAAGATGAGTTTGTCAGTCATCCCTCTACATACCTGTTCTTTAGTATAAAATTAGATGCTTTTACTTCCAATTGGAAAATTAACATGTGGCGGCTTATCTTGGTTTTAAAATGAGCATTTTCTGCAGCTTATAAAATGGGATGTCTGATCATTAAATACGGTATCTCACAGATCATAATGCGACTCTTTGTGCAAAGCAGATGTACTGTATGCCACAAAGCACTTGGACTGATTCTGCATCTTGATCGGTCCAATGGTCCTGGGCATTCACTGTCCTTTAGCCAGAAAGTTTTGGGGATCCTGCTTTTTTCCATGACTGCTATACTGTGGCCTTGCCTGGACCCCATAAACATGCCACAGTGTCAACTCTTCTCAAACATCAAACTTTAATGATCCCAGAGACAATTGCTTTTGCTGTGACTGCACAGGGAAAGTCACAGGAAAGTATGGTTATGTAGTATGTAATGGAAGTCAAAGAATATTGAAAATAAAAAAGCTGAACAATAAAATTTAAATTATAAATTGAATAAATGAGCCCCGTCAACAAAAATCACTTCCATGCAAACAAAAGCTTGTACAGTTGACCACATGGGCAGAAATCTGTCCTGATTCTGTGCTTGATGAATGAAGTTCTGTTTCCATGAATGTTCTGTGGTGTAAAACATCATCTGTTCCTAGGAGAGGATGGCCTGGTACCATTAACTGAAATGTCTCCCCACTGTGGCTACTCGGTGAAAAGGGAGCGCAGACATGCATTTCTCGTTTCTCAATATGATGCCTGTCACATGATGCAGCAGGTAACTTCTCTGGTCTGGTGTGGAGCTGAGGTGTACACCACCTTGTCTTTTTACTGGAACTGGCATGATGCTCAGCCTGTAACTTTGATCCCATGTCTTTCTCTGAAGTGTTTATTCTTTGGGTGTGACTGCAGGGGGATGGTTACATCCTGCCATTGCATGTGTGGGGTGCTCCGGTGACCATATCATGTCCTGTGGCTGCTCCTCCTCTTACCGTATCATGTACCCCTTCTGCTATGGTGATTCATCTAGCAGTGTCTGTGGACACAGTCAAACTGAAGGGTGAGGTCAATCCCTCCTTTAAGGCATCTGGGCAGTGAAGTGTTGTGTAAACGTCTAAAATGTCAATGTTCTTCTAGTGAATGGGACATGGCAGCTTCTGGTTCAAGCTTCAAACACCTGTGGATTCACCTTGAAAGCTGAGGAGACTGGATGGCTCCTCATTGCTTCCTATACAAACAGCTGCTGGCAAACTATGGTAATTGCCTGGATGTGGGCAGAGTACATGTCTCCATTGCTTTTATCAAATTAAATACTCAAAGGAGTCCAATTCTGTAAGTACGGGGGTGATATAATGATGCAAGACTAGTATTTAAAGAACATTTTCTTATGCCTGCACTACCAATGGGGCAGTGGTGGCCTAGTGGTTCAGACCTTGCCATTGTGAATGGAGGGATGCAGGTTCAAGTCCCAGCCCAGGCACCACTGAGGGTGGCCATGGTACCGTCCCATTGCACTGCTCAACAGATGCCCACCTCAGTGTAAGGCCTGGTTTAATGCAGGTCACATTTCATTGAGATGAATTTCATGATTGTATTCACTCCTGCCACAAAGTGACAACCAACAGAACCATTGACCTGTAGAATTAAAATCTTAATTCAGAGCCTATAGAAACAGAATTGACAAAAGGACCGATCTGTAGTGTAATTTCTCTAGTTAAACGAGTAATTAACTGGGATTTCCATTCGAACCCATGCTTAGCTAGATTTCTATGGAACAGTATTGTCTGGAATGCAAACAAGATGTTTCTGCATGAAACTACTGCTTTTGCATGACTGGCCAGTGGTTGAACATTGGTGTCTGCAGTAGGTCTTTACTTTCTAAACTGGATACCATGTGAACACCCCACCCATCGCCATCATCCTCCTGTTAGACTTAACAATGGTTGAAATTAACTGATGGATCTGTGCCGACGGTCTTCAGGAAGAGATCAGGTCACCAAACTTGATTTTAAAATATTTTATATAAGACCCAGAGAGAGAGCTTTTAAAAATGGTTAGGTTGTGGAAAGTAAGGTCCTCCTTGAGAGGGGGATCCCCAAAGAGCAGGTTAAGCAGAGAAGAGCAGCACCCAGAGGTCAATGGGTATTAATTGCTGAGCAACTCTGACTAATGTGTCCCAGGGTTTTATACCCGGTTAGACTAGTAAGGGCTCGTCATCCATAAACCGGTTCTAACCAGCTATTATCGTCATGAGCTTTGATGCCATGAAGTAGAAGTTTCAATGGAGATTTAGAATGTAATCTCTGAAGGACGACTGGGTCACCCTTGATGAGGACCACTTATGGTTGTATGTTCAGGAAGCTTAAAATAGGAAATGAGATTTTAGGTGTAATGTCAGAGAACAGTGTTCTGCTAGTCATCAGGCCATTGGCGCCTTGGGATTTGAGGCCTACTGGTGTTTGGGCGTCAACAGGTTAGGATGTGAGAATCCAGGCTGAGATCTGGATACGACATCATGAACATTTTCCAAAGTACAGTATCTGAATAATTTGTTCATCCCTGATTGCTTTTCAAGTAACTGGAATTTCTTCTTTCACAGGGTGCAGAGAGGACATTGTCCATGCAGTACACACAAGGATATTTAACACTTTCATGCCCATTATTTGAGGCCACCACTACCACTCCTTCACCAGTTGGGTTTCCTTTCCTGTATTATCCTATGCCTTTAGTTTGGCCTTTACATCAAAACCCCACAGTTGCTCCCAACACAGGCCCAGCAACAACAACAAAAGTCAGATCTGACCGGCAGTTGTATCATTCACTTTATGATAATGCTAGGCCTTGGCCTTTATACCATGGCCACCATCTTGCCCAATTTAAGGGAACTACAGCTGCTCCCACAACTACTGGCCCTACAACTACATCTATGAAGGCTGGCGTAGACCAGACCCTTTGGCATCTGCATGACCATGGCAGACGTTGGCCCTTCTACCCTGGCTGTCCTCCCATTGGTGTGACCCCTACAGTCACCCCCATAACTACTGTCCAAGCCACTAGTATCGCAGTGAAACCTTCCAGTGCTGAACAGCAGCTTTGGCATGGCTTCCCTTGGGTGCCTGTAGTGTATGACCGTTTAGTTCCCAGGCAGCCACCGGGCATCCCAGTCATTCCCCCTGCCAGTGGCATTGGGCAACTGAACCAAAAGCGCTGGGTGCCTCTCCCTCGCAGGAGATCTCGAAAGGATAAAGGCGCTGCTGTTTCAAGAGGTTCTCAAGGTCCTGCTTCATCCAGACTAAAAAAAAAAGCTTGAAACTGAGGCGTACTTGGGGTGACCCCCTGTGAGTCTTCTGATTCACAGCAGAAACCAGTGTTTAACTCCTTTGCAAGGGGAACACATGACCAGCACAGTCCCCGGCCTGTGTAACAATACACCTATGGCCTACAACCCTCCCCTTGAAACGTCACGGGGTGTGTCGGGGTACACCTTTGTGGCCAGTCCTGCGTTTGAAGACCAAAGGTGGGAATCTAACCTATCGTGGCCAACTTTCTTCTGTTTGGGTCCCAGGAGGGACAAAAAATTTATGCGGTGTCTTGGTTCCTACCAAAGATGCCCAAACAACTAGACCATGAAGCTTTGAGGACTTAAAACCTTATTGTTTGTAAAAAATAAATAAATAAATGAAGTTGTCCTTTTTTTCTTTAAAAAATCGGTATTAAAACTGTTGCCATGGTGACGCTTGCTTAGAATAGACTGGTGGGAAGTCTAAACATCTCATGTCTGTTGTACGAGCTCGAGGCTGGGAATGGAAGGGGTGGTGTCTGGTGGGATGCAAATGTTTCATGGTCCATCTAAAACGGACTAGATGTTCCAGTGCTGCCGTGTGAAGAAATCCCGTGCAGGGAAAAATAATTCGCTGTGTGCCAAAACGAGGCTGGGCCAGTGGCCTCGCGCTTAGCTGTGTGGAGTGTAGCTGTAGCGCGCGCGGCTCGTGCTCGTGGCCCCTGTGCGTCTCTCGTGCTGCTGACGTCATCGTGGGAGTGTTCGAACGGGGCGAAATGAACGGTCATCGGCGCAATCCTCTCAGGGCTCAAGTGAGTTTACATCGGAATATTGTTGTTTCTAGCCCGCGCCGTGCCGCGCACTCGCTCCGGCTCGCTTTCCTATTTGCCGAGCTCACTCGTGAGCGGCGTGTTTTGCTGCGCGCGCCGGTTGGTGCGCGTGCCGAGTCTTGGTTGCCCTCGACCTCCCTCCCCGCAGACTAGCAGGCTAACCGCTAGCGGAGCTTAGCATGTTTGGTTAGCGGCGATGTGGCAGCTAGTGTGACTTCAGGACTCGTTTTAGTGAGCGATACATGTCCCAGAAAGTGCAAAGCGCGCCTACGAGGAGGTCAGATAATCTGGCGTGTTTGGCGGACTTTGGTTTAAAAACGTCTAAACTAGCTTCGCGACGGAAAAGTGTTAAAAACTTGCGAGAATATCTTCCCAAGTTATCTTGTCAGGTGTCGGCGGTGTGTCTGCGTTTCCTGTCTGACTGGGCTTGCTCATGTGCTAAGGGGTCGAAATACAGAGTCGGTTCCAGTTCGTGAGGCAGGTGTCGGTTGCTAACGGTTGCTAGCCACACGTCAGTCAGTGAGGGATGGGAGTCTTCCGCTCTAACTTAACAAGCTGGTGTTTTTTGTGATCGTTTATAGAATGCGGTCCGATATTTCTGTTTTCTTCTGTGCCCTGGCCTACTGTTTGCGGGACACTGCCGGTTTAATCACTCTGCTCGTCAGCTCTGGGCGTAAACTGGCCATTCCGCCTTGGAGTTACATCCTAGCAAGCTAACTCTGCTAGCAAAACAGTCCCTCTGTTTACAACGATGCCGTGATGGTCTTGAATATCACAAGTGAACTGGCCATTCTCATCCCTGATGATTCTATGTGGGTTTTTTAATTTAATACTGATTTCAAATCTGTGTTTAGATTTTCTTTAGCAAGTACAGTGTTTTTGATGAAGCTAATGATATACTGTATGATATTTGGTATAATTAGTCTGTCAGTGCAATACATTCAAGTGTATCTGTAAGAACTTTCTGGGCCATAAGTCCTATACAAGGAGTTCAGAAGCTGCTTGTTTCAGAGCAGAAACTAGGATGTGATATGTGCATTAAAAAAAACAACTTCTTGCTCCCAACTAGAGATCTTCCCAGAAACTCTAGATACAGTGAGGGATGAGCAAGGAAAATAATTTCACCAGGACGTTCAGGCAATAGAGCATCACTGCCAATGTTTCTGTAGTGAGAAGAGGATGCCAACTACTGCTGGAAGCTGTACGGAGATAAAACAGACACAGAGCAACAAGAAAATACTGTATATATTTATATATATATGTACTGTAAGCGTTTTTTGAAGATTTTAATGGACTGACACTGGTGTCTAGAACATTGTGAACCTCTAACATTGCACTGAAGAGATTGAACAGTTTACATCATGTGTGCTTATACTCTGTAAATGTAAGTACAGTGTAAACTATCATTACCTCTAACACACAGACTTATGGCCGCTGGAAAAAACTGAGAACATCTGAAATCAGCATGAAACATAGATTTAGATGATGTGTTGTGGTCTCAGATAATGGCAAAAAAAATGTTGCCTTTGGTGAAAGGGCTCTTTAAGATCTGGGAGAAATCGGGCAAGTTGTGAAAGGTGCCCTTAGCTAAAAATAATTACCTATTTAACACTTTAGTCTTTAGTCGGCAGTGTACCTGTCAAGTTACCTTGATGAATTTCTTCATTTTTAAGACCTATGAGTGAATAGGTTTGTCATGATCTCTCCTCTCTATACATTTCAGACTTTTGTGACTTTGTCTTTTTTACTTTTCACAGCATGTGATATTCCCCAGTTTGTCAGAGTAGTTGACTGGAGCAGCAAGACACCCACCGCCCACACCTGGATGGAATGCCTGTCATCGTCTATGACCTGAGGAGATTATTGTGGATTACCCCTTGGATTAATTCGCATCATCTTTCTATGTAGAGAGGAGCAGACCAACAGATGAATGGACAGAGGTACGGTGCTGGATGGCATTTATTGTGTGCTGTCAAAACACGGGCAGTTGGAGAATGTTGGCTCTTAAGTGACGTGATTTCAGGTGACTTGTGCTCAGTGCGTCTATATTCCTGGGCACAGTGAGTCAGAAATAAGTAGCAGTTTCTCTGCAAATCAGAGTGTATTGGAAGGAGTAACAATGGTTTATTTATCACCAAACATAGTCTAATATATGTTATAATAGGTAAAGTTATCACCTCACTTTGATGTATTTTCATATTGAGATTGTTTACTCGCTTTCTCAACCAAACAAACGCCCTGATCTCGCTTATGACCTTGCAGAGCTGTATGAGGCTGGGGGAAAGACTGACATTTCACCCACAGAAAACACTGAAAAGTGTGTGTGCCCATCTTGTTTCTAAAATTCTGTTAGAGTTTAGTTTAGTTTAGTTTTTTTATCCAGATGTAATCATTGTCTTTTAGTTCAGGATCATGACCATGAGATGTTACTTGCTTTACTCTTTGCCTTGGCTCCTTGTCGTGCCTGACGTGGCACTGCCTTCGGGTGTTTTGGGTGTGTTTGGGTGGGTGAAGCTGCTTCTGTGTTGCCTATAAAAGTCATACTGAGTGTGTGAGCATGACTGTCTGCTGTTTGTCTTGTTAATTATGCATGGTGCACATAGACACAACAAGGTCATCTGGAGACACGACGGTTTATGTGCGTTCCTGTCCGTAACCTTTCTGACGATGCTCCAGTAACGCCACAGGAAGGTTTGTAGGGTGAACTCATAAGTGTCTGGCATGAATCACCAAATAAATCATGCAGTTTTGCACTAAATCATATGTAGATTGTTAATCACATGAATTAAGCCTTAATTAAGACAATTCAGTTCATGTAAAAGTCTGAATTTCTAAGAAAGGCAAAGCACAGATTATTTTGACCATCTAGTAACCTGAGTTTGTAAACATTACAAACAAGCTTAATTGAACAACAAACTGTCATAGTTTTTTTTTATTTATTCAAAAACAAGACAAACTAGATAACCATTACAAATTCTTTATTACAGATGAATTAAAATAATGTGTGGCACAATAATATAGACATCCCTATGACTTTAAATGAAGGTGACTTTTCATCAAGTTTTAGTGGATGTGACTGACCGAACCTAATATAGTGGCAGTTGAAAGATAGATACTGACTTTCCAGAATGATTGACTGTGTGATCAGTCCTGAATCATGCTCGTTGTTGATGGACTTGTATGCATGAAATTGGTTTATTACTTGTTCAAGTCAGATGAAGTCCTCTAGTTTCATTACAGCCGGTGCACTTGCTCTATGGTTAGTGTTTGTAAATGCATGACTGCTTTACTAACCACAGATGAATAAGGATCGTTTGCATGTTTGGCCCGGAAGTTTAATTCAGCTGATTGGTGAACCTGAGACAGTAAAGCTTAATACTATGATGAGCTGAAATGATTTGATTGTGCAGCAGTGTTGCAGGAAGCTGTGTTTGTGGGGAAACAGAATAAAGAGGATTACAGCCGGGCAACACACACACACACGCACACGCGCACACACACACACACACACACACACACACACACACACACATACTTCTCCTCTCTCTCCCCATTTTGCTTTATCTTGAACTTGTCTTAGGCTCTGCTGTTGGACTGAGTGGACATACACTTTAACACACACATTTATTCCCAAACAGTCTTGGCTCAAGAGTGGTGAAAGTTTTTTCTCATATTTTTTTTCTCACTCGCCGTACAGAAAGCTAATATCGATTGTTGGATTTTTGCACGAGGACTCATTCTGTGCACGTGAAAGAATACAATTCACTTAAGTGCCGTTTTCTCGTGCACACAGCTTTTGACAGAAATCTAAAGCAATACTAGACTCTTACTAGAAAGCTGTGTAGACAAACATCCTGTACATTGTGGCTAACAAATGCTGTAAATGTACTGAGGTTTTGCATTGTCTAGGTGAAATAAACAATGACTTCCTGGAAAGACCTCTGGATCGAAGCATATATTGCTCCAAAACCTGTTTGTATAGTTTAGTATTAACGTTCCCTTCCTGATGTGCAAGTTAACTATGCCATGTGCAGAGAGGACACAGAATGGTGATGTGGTAATCCCACTGAAAGCTGGGTGCTAAAGGAGGGGTCTTTCACCCCAAAGTGATTTATTTTCCCATAATTGCTGTCTCACAATACATTATCCCGCTTATTTTACCGATCCGAAATGAGAAAATAAACTTTTTCCAAGTATTTATTTCAATTGATTTTGAAAAAAAGATTAAAAAAATAATATAAAAAAAATAGTTCTTCAGAATGTTATGTGTCGCTCAGCCACTTGCATTCCTCTTTGCTTTTTCTTCACTGAAACTTTCCCCCTTTCCTGCTCTTTAAATTGGGCCTGCGCTCAGCTGTCCCATATTCGCAGAAAAGTTTCATTTATATTGAAGCCATCATCCATGTTTGTTAACTGCGTTAATGGCAAAGTGATATGAAACCTGGAATCTCAAGCACAAAACCTGTTCCCATGGCAGCGGACATTATAAGAAGATAATGCCACACGTCCAGGACACCTTCCCATTCAAATTTAGTGGAGAGTTCATCTGCGTTCTGCAGAGCCGCGTAACAAACTACGTTAAACTGCAAAAGGAGAACATTTGACCAAATGTCTCCGTCCTGTTAGAACTCGGCTGAGTACCATGGGGGATCGGGCTTTCTGCTCTGCCGCCCCACGCCTGTGGAATGCCCTCCCTGACCATCTGAGGGCACCACA
>JBBIGC010000131.1:17214957-17239700 GCA_037576955.1 Lepidarchus adonis
CTAATGTTTATCAGTACATTGCAGAAAATAATGAACTTTATCACAATATGCTAATTTTTTGAGAAGGACCTGTATTAGAGTAGCTTGGGTAATTGTTCATTTCTGCCACAATATTTGAGCAAAGCGGTTTTGTTTAAATATTTTGCTGCATTAAGTGCTAAATCAACACACACCCGTACATTAACAGTAATAATTAAAGAGAAAAACAACATTATGTGCAAAAACCTGTGCAGTATAACATTTGAGATGTACATGAAGAGTGAGAATGAGATGTATTCTGAAGAGATTTCAAAGATGGAGAAAACGGAGATGATGTTTATAGGAAATAGTGTTGTCTAGAATGTTTCCAATGCTCTTAACCTCAGAGGAAATGGGTGCAATTGTGTTATTACTGAAAATTTAATATATATTATATAAATAATATAATATATATATATAAATAATATAATATATAAATATTACTGAACTGTAACCTTGCTGAGTGAAGATCTAGATCCAGTGAGGAGCACCTCAGTTTTTTTGCTATTTAATCACAGGAAATTTAGTCGTCCAACATTTTCTACCTTTTGAGATATGCAGTAAGAGTATGGGGGGTGGGGTGGGGGTAAAACAGAATTAGGTCTGGTGGATCGACAGAGTTGGGTATCATCAGCATAACCATGAAATTGAACACCATAATGATGGATTAGTATAGAACATCACTAATGCATGGCTTGACTGTTCTCTTGGTAAGAAAAGCTGCTACACTAGTCCTTATTCACAAAATATCAGTCGACCTTCTGTAGTTGGTATATTTTCCATGGAACTGTATCTTTTGTTATATAAGCTTTAATGTGTGTGTAGGTTAACATGTGTTTTTGTGAAGCTACAGTCACTGCTTTTCTTTTTCTGTAACCAATCACTTGTCCAGTTGTTCTGTTTTCAATCTCTGAGCCCTGAATCAACTGTCATGGGACTAGTGGATTTAGGAGGTTTTGTCTCCTAATGTGTCAGCATGTTGCCTGAATCTTCTCCCCACTATGAGCTTCTCAGAGAAGCCTCTAGGCTCTGATTATTCTGATTATACTCCAGGATGGATGGGCTGGGATGACAGTGCTTGCAGGTCAGGGAGCTTGTGTGGCGGGTCACTATGTTCTCTAAGCCTTGCTAAATTTAGCTATTTCTGGGAGCACTCTGGGTCAGTGAACTCATACAAGCAGTAGTAAAAACCGACGCCCTGTGTGTTTTTTCAGACCAGGATGTGGCATCTGGCTACCTGCATATTGCCTTTGTCCTGATGGATTTAGCCCTAGGATGCATTTGCCCAACACAAAGCAGGTGCCGCTGCTTTATTGTGCGCTGTGTATGAAAATTAATGTCTTTTGTCTGTCTGACAGTGGTCTTTCTGTAGCTAAGAGAGAATTGAGTCATGCATCTACTTAGGATATGTCCCTTCTTTCAGTATAACCTGAGAACTTAGAAAGTATTAGTAGAATCAGGGTGAAACGTGGTATTTTTGCTTTAGTACTTGAGTTTCACCACCTAAGCATATTCAACTGACATGCTGAGGCGTCTGGTAGTATGCCAGAGTCATTTGACTCACCTAGAACGACGACGGCTTGTTGGAACCATCCGGAAGGTCTGTGCTTCTTCTTACCAAGTGGAATGGCATGCTCAAGTGTTGTCACTCTTTCCAGAGTGAGGAGTAAGGGGACGCAGCAGTCAGTGCACTGTTCATCTAGAACAGGGGTGCTCACACTTTCTCAGCATGAGAGCTACTTTTAAAACAACCAAGTCAAAAAGGTCTACCACTACAAAAATGCAAAACATATAACTTTTTTCAAATGTATTAAGGATTCTTTGTATGTACACTGTACGTTGATGTACCTTGCATTACTGAATAAGCCAATATTGCACATAATAAATAATTATTTACATTTTTTGTAATCACCTGAGTTTACTTTGATGACTTGCACTGAATTGAATCAGTCAGGGATGCAGAGTCCGGACAGTAGCTGCTGAGCCTCAAGCACATTTCCACATGTTCATCAGTCATGGTGGAACAGTATTTGGACTTAATGAGCTTCATGAGGCTGACTCACATAAATAAGTAGAGCCAAATAATGCAGTCAAGGAGGAAGCACATTTCCACATGTTGGGAACTTTTCCTCTGTGAGTAAGTTCCAGAACTGTCCTCTCGACTTCAGCTCAATATCGCTTTGTAGAGTCAAAATCTCATCTTACACTTTCACGTTCAAGTGAAACAGTGCTGCAATGTTCGATAAGAGTGAATCCACCTCATGACTCACCCGGAACGATGCTTCGGTGCTTTGCTTTTGAAGAAAAATGGCGGCTGCCCTGGACAATCTGAATGGTTGCCCTGTATGTCAATCAAGTGACAGGATTAGTGATTCGTGATTTCCGATCATTGTGAATACCACTGCACACAGTGCACCACAACGAAATTTGTCCTCTACATTTTACCCATCACTCGTGCACACGTGGAGCAGCGGGCAGCTATCAACAGCACCCGTGGAGCAGTGAAGTGGGGACGGTACTTTGCTCAAGGGTTCCTCAGTGGTCCCCGGGCTGGGACTTGAACCTGCAACCTTCAGATATCAGGAGCAATGTCCTAACCACTAGGCCACGACCAGTACTGCCTCCGCGATCGACCAGTTGATCGCGATCGACATAATGAGCACCCCTGATTTAGAGCTTATACTATTTCATATTAAAATGGCTCTCACTGGTTTTAGCAAGCTGTGTGTAGTATCTGCCTGAACTGTCTCAGGCCTTGTTTTGATCCCAATCATGTCATTTGTCAGTTATATTGTTATGCTGGTGCACTGGATGAGTACTAGCAGGATTTATGAGGTGAGGAACGGCAGCTGAGTAAGAGGGTCACGTAATGAAACTGAACTATGGGGTCTGAGATAAGACCATGGTCAAGGATAACGGCCTCTCTGGATGAGCCAGGTTAGGGTAAACCAGTGCAAAGTGGGCAGTGTCTTCAGGTGTGCGGGGTCTTATCAGTTTTACAGTCAAATGATATGTCCGTTGCTATAGCAAATAATAGTTGGCCTTGTTTTTTGCAATCCAACTATGTTCCAGGGTTGACTGGGAAAATGGATTGGCTGGCAGATAGTAAGAGTCTAAGAATTGATAAAACATTTCTTCTAGATTTAATTCTTCTTGTAACTTTATTTAAACCGTTAATTACTGGCGAATATGTTTGTTTTCAGCGCTCATACCTAAATTAAATAAAAAAACAACAAAGTACGTTAGGATGCTTGCTTTTTTTCCCCTTTTTCTAGTCACAATGTATATTCCATATTTACCAGTATTGCTGTGTTTATATTTGTTTCTAGTTGCACAATCGTCAGTCATTTAGCGTTGAGATCTTAAGTCTAGTGTCTTGACTAAAAACATTTTAATGCTATTTGATATTGTCTATTTACTGAAGTATTGTTCATGCCCAACTTTTTCAAATTGGTTCTGTGGTGTGTTGTCAGTCTAATTATTAATATAATTGACACACCCTGCTTTGTGGATGTACAGTTATTAGAGCTGTGCTGTGACCTCATCATCACCAGTCAGTTTTATTAAGGGCGGAATAGATCAGAGCTTTTTTCTAAATAATATAGTGTTTTAATGTTTAAAACACTATATTATTTACTGTTCTTCTAGTATGTTCTTTGTATGCGAGTGTGGGCTAATTAAAAAACAATTCCAGAGGATGTTTATAATTGTTATTGCTGATTCATAAGGGATAAGAAATATTTGTATGAATTATTGAAGTGGGAGTGGTTACTCAAGTTCCCAAATCTTACACCTCTGGTAGTTTTATTACTACTGTCTACTTTCAGTGCCTCCATATTGCCACAGAATTTGTAATGTGGTACATGTAATCTGAGATTAGCTGGTTTTAAAGTACTTGTTTTAAAGTAGGGCACTCACTTTAATTAACTATTATTTTATTAACATTTATTTATTAGTAACATCTATTATTTTTGTCATAAAAGATGTTAAGTGGTGTTCAGTAGTCTGAATGTTCTCCAAAAGGGAAAGCTATTAATACTTATAGTTTTTGCAATCATCACAAAAAAGAAGAAGAAATGCACCTAGGAGGATTTTAATAATTACTTAATTCCATCTTTACTTACAAAATTGAAAATGTTGGCTCTGTTTATAGAAGGTAAAAAGCAAAGGAATCTTCTCCTGAAACAGCATTGTGCAGTTCATAAAATTGACAATGTGGTACATTCAAACTGGACTAATGTCATTGAGAAACACTACTAAGATAATGCCACTCCACCGTTACTTCTATAACTGATCCCATTTTAATAGTATGTTTTTTGATGAGTTATTTGTGAATATATATATATATATATATGTGTGCGCGTGTGCATGTGTGTAACCACAATTTGTTTCATGTTCTCTATGAATGTTTACTTCACTGCTTTAAATGTTGCAGTACTAATCTAAGTAAATGGATCTTGATGGGCAGCTCTATATATGACCAATAGGTTATAAAACTAGTAACACAAAGTAAACAGTTAAGGATGATTGAATGGTTTGGATTAAAGAAATACATAAAAGTGGTGATAAAATCGAAGCTGTCAAAAGGTAAGATTAAACCGATTTAGCTAGTCAAATAGTAATTTTGAAGGCTTAGAGTAATAAAGCTTTTGTAGGCCAGACTGTAAACTGAGAGGTTTCCTCCTTCGCTCTGGTTTCCTTTTGACCGACTGTAACCCAGGCCGACGCAGCATTCAAGAGATAAGCAGATGCACCACTTTTTTTGGTCGAGTGGATAATGTGCTTTTAATGCTTCCACGGAAGTCTGGCTGTGTTATCTTGGACTAAAGTTAAGTAAGAGTAGAGAGGCCTTTAACTTGAAAAGCTTTGGTTTATTGATTTTTCTCTGGAGAAAGAGAGTTGGTGCTGTTGGCGTATTGGTTCACTTACTGGAAAGGTAGTGTGTCTTACCTTTGATCAATAAAGGCAATATTCCCGATAAGTGTGCTGGACCTTTTAGGTGTGTGTGTGTGTGTGTGTGTGTGTGTGTATATGGATGGTCATAGTTCAAGTCCAGTGGGGCTATATTGTTATATTATTTCTCACAGTTTTGTATATTATATAGCACTTTCAGATGATTTTCAATTCAGTGAGGTTTTAATATTTAGTTCAGTTATTGCTTTATTTGTATCTTTTCTAAATTGCAGGTTTTCTGCCACAATATAGAGTAGATTTTTCCCCCTACAGTGATATGAGCTTTCAGCCATTATCTCTCAGCATTTGAGAACTTTTGTCACAGTACAGAGGTCTAAGCATTCAAGTCTTTGACGACTGCTGTAGAGCCACTCATGCAGTATTGGAAAGCGTTGCTGCAGTCTTCTTCATTATGGCCTGCAATGAGGGCGAGCTCATCATGGTGATTTATTTTTGCTTTATTTAGTCATTTAGCCAGACTTTATAATCTGGATGGAATAATTTATGAAGACTGGGGTGTATATTTCAAAGGAAGCTGTTCTATAGTGAAGAACCATATGCACATTGATCGTTTTTTCCATGTGTCTGTTTAAGGGGGATCGTCTGGAGGTGTCTGGCCCAGCTGTGTCCCCCAACGCTCTGTCCAGCAGCTCAGACGGTGGCGCATATGGTGTGGACTCTGTGGATGGCACACCTGACCCACAGCGAACCAAGCAAGCCATTGCCCAGCTACAGCAGAAGATCCTCAAGCTAACAGAACAGATCAAGATTGAGCAGACAGCACGAGACGACAATGTGGCAGAGTACCTGAAGTTGGCCAACAATGCAGACAAGCAACAGAGTGCACGCATCAAGCAGGTATTTGAGAAAAAGAACCAGAAATCAGCTCAGACCATCCAGCAGTTACAGAGGAAGTTGGAGCACTACCACCGCAAATTGAGGGAGGTGGAGCACAATGGTATACCACGGCAACCCAAAGATGTACTACGGGACATGCACCAGGGGCTTAAGGATGTTGGAGCCAAGGTAGAGCTCTTCCTACTGGCTTTATGGGAGAATGAAATGTTGGTGAAATAAATATTATGGGTCTTTGGGGTAGATTCAGTGAAATTATGCTGTTTGATTGCACCAAAAACCTCATTAACACACTTCTAAGACATGCTCTTCTCTACAAAAGATTGAAATCACTTTCAATATTTTTTATAGACCGTGATAACTTTAAAATATTGCCATCTGTATGTCATTCTTTTTGATGGACCATAATATAGCATGATGGCATGTAATGCCGTGGTTTGTTTGAGAGGTGGTATTCTCAATATTTTTATTTTAACAATTGCCAATACCAAACTGATTTTTCTGTGATTTTTCTAAGGCTCTGTATACATCTAAAATATTTCCTTTATTTCTTTTTTGTACCATCCTACTACTTGTATAATATGGCATGTAAGGATAATTTATGTTGCCTTTTTTATTTGTTGTTGTGATTGGTAAAATTGAATACATGGATTCCAATCTTTTGGTGTGAGTGTGTGTACAAGACCTCATGCAGTGTATCTAGACATGCCCAGCCATGTTCTGTGTAGCTGTCACTGTGTAGACTTGGGTTCCCACCCATTTGGCACCTGATCCAGTTAAGCAAGGTCTTCAGGTGCATCTTATTTGAGTAAAGGGCAGTAGATTGTGGTTTAAAACTAAAGTTAGTTTTGTCTTCTAGGGTTGGGTAATTTGGCAAAAATACTTCAAGAAATGTTCTCAATACATCATCACAATACATATTATCCATCTTCTGTTATTATTAAACAATTGATGGAGAAATTTTGATCCTGACAACCATAAAATTCTTCTCACATCTCTCTGCAGTTGGCATTTCTGGCACTGTTGTTTCTGTTTGGCAGCACTTCATATCTCTTGATAAATGTAGACCACCACACACTCCGTTAAATGTGGTGTCCTCAGGGATCAGTTCTTGGACCACTACTTTTCATAACATATATGCTTCCTCTGTGCCACATTATTAGAAATGATGGGCTCAGTTTTCACTACTATGCTGATTTATTTTAGATTTATTTTACCACCGTCCCTACTGCCACTGTCCCACATTCTTTTGTAGCCTGTGTTCAAGAATTAGTAACTTGGTGTCTTCAAACTTGCATTCATTATCTCATGTCTGGACTATTCTGTAACTTTTCTATTAAGACTAAAGCTTGTCTTCAATATGTTTAAAACTGTGTTGTCACAGTCGCACAAAGTCTGAGCATATCTCCCTTATATTTCATAAACGTCATTATTTACCAATATATTAAGTTCAATACAAATTTCTCTTTAATATCTTAAGCCTTACAGAGCTCTGCTCCGACCAATCTTTCTCATACACTCCTGCACACTCTTTACGCTCCTCTGACATTAACCTCCCCTAGTTCAGAAATTTCACCTGAATTCCAATGGGAGGCAGGTCATTCAGTGATCTTGCCCCCAAATTTTGGAATTCTCTCGCCCTACACCTTTACAATCTTTCAAAAATAATTGATTACCTGCTGCCTTTGTAAAGTAATTGGATTTGAGTAAGGTGCTATACAAAAAAAAAATATTATGGAGGGGGAAACATTTTAATTTATTACCACAGTACTGCATGTTCACTAATATCGCTCTCTTTGAAGACTGACCGTGTATTGTGAGCACTAACAATATTGTTACACACTCTGAAAAGTAATTTGTGGCTGCAATTTATCAAGATAACCATAAACATCTTCACTTTACCCAGCTCTATAGTCTTCTAGGTGCAGTGTTCAACATTCCTGATATTATTTAAAAACACTTTTGATGCTGCATGACATTCCACTATGGACAAAAGAGTTTATAAATGTACTTTATTGACTTTAAAGGTAAATTTACATATTTTTGTCACATACCTAAGATGTTGCAGGTGACTAAGGCAGGCTTGATGTCCAAATTCTGTTCTAGTTTTGTGCCAAAGTTATGAGGCTATTGCTTTAAAACTGTCAGTAGTCACCCAAATCTTTTCTAAAAATACAGCTCCAAGAAATTCTGAACCAACTAAAACCACATCTCTTTATGTTCGGACACATTTGTCATTCTGGTTCGCCGTACTGTGAGCTATAAAACTGAATTAATGTTCGCTATGTGGCTGAATGCTGCAGACAGCAATTTTAGACAGTTGTCAGAACACTACACAGTTCACACAGGCAAATATGCAGGAGGCCGTACTGAAATTTGTTCCAAGATACAAACTGGGAAGATCAGAAGTTAACACGAGCTATGTGATTACAGCAGCAGCTGAAAGAATTTGCACTTATCAACAGAATTTCACATGAAACAACAATCCACCAAAAACTTGTTTCAATTATCTGTGAAATTTGCATAGTCATCAGGGCTGTTTCAGTGATGTGGAGACCTCAGGCCAAGACAAATGTGAAACCCTTCTCCATTAGCTTAATGTAATCACAGTGAACAAAAACAGGAGGCAGCTCTTCTAAAAAAAATAATAAAATAAAGGAGAGACACAAATGAGAAATCCATCAGAACTTGAAGGTCAGTGGTGGCCTGGCAGTAAGGACCTTACCCTTGGGATTAGAAGGCTGTAGGTTCAAGTACCCACCCAGTGATGGCATATGTTCACAATGTCATATGGTCACTTTCACTTGGACTAGTAGAGAATGTATATTTTTTTCTTTCAAGACAAGTTGATTTCTTAGATAAATAAAACAAACTTTCACTTTCTTCTTCAGGTTTGTTTGTCTTTTTACTTTTTTATCACTTATTCAACATGATTGTTATGCTTGTATGGTTTTATGAGTCAAATGAGTCATTCAATTCTTTTCTTTCATAACTTTGTTTCTGTCAGGTGACCGGTGGCCTTTCCAGCATCTCCCAGGCCACTCACTCGGCAGCAGGTGCTGTGGTGTCCAAACCCCGTGAGATCGCCTCCCTCATCCGCAACAAGTTTGGCAGCGCAGACAACATCTCGGCCTTGAAGGACTCTCTGGACGAGCCTCAGGGTGAAGATACCCTGTCTGGTGCCGGGCCGTCAGGATCTAGAGCCCTGGGACCTGGTCAGCTTCAGTCAAGTCCCAAGTACGGCAGTGAGGACGACTGTTCCAGCGCTACTTCAGGCTCAGCGGGGGCCAACAGCACCACAGGGGCCCCTGGAGGCCCCCCAAGCTCCAAAGGCAACACTCTGGAGCATGGGCAGAGCTCGGGCTTTGACGCACTGTTTCACGAGATCCAAGAGCTGAGAGAAAACCAGAGCAGACTGGATGAATCCTTCGACAACCTGAAGAGTCACTATCAGAGGGACTATACCCTTATCATGCAAGCCCTGCAGGAGGAGAGATACAGGTACAGTCTAAGCACTAGGGGTGTAAATCACAATTTGACTGTAAATTATCTGATTTTTTAATGCCTTAAAATTTGTTACAATTCAGTTCAATACTGGGGTCTCTGGTCAGTTTGAAATATCACAATCTGCAGCATTTCCATGAACTCACACATGCAGACAGAATATAATCTGAAAATTTTATTAATAAAGGTCAATAACAGTGATGTAGTCATAAGCAAAATATACTTCTCAGTAAAAAAATACATTGCCCACAGTTAAATGAAGTACATTTAATTGTGCAATAAACTGTGCTATTTTGGTTAATACAGATCAATTAACTGTTACACTCTTACAGATTTATTGTGTTTTTTAACTTTTGAATGTGTTTGACAGGTGTGAACGTCTAGAAGAGCAACTTAATGACCTTACAGAACTACATCAGAATGAAATTTTAAATTTGAAACAGGAGCTGGCCAGCATGGAGGAGAAAATTGCATACCAATCTTATGAACGAGCCAGAGACATACAGGTACTGGAATCTATGGAAATAAAACATGTTTAATCACATGCCACATCCCAGTTTCTACTCTGAATCGAGCAGCCTCTGAACTACTTCCTGTGTAGGAGACTTGTCCCAGAAAGTTCTCACAGAGCCATTTTAATGTATTGCAGGGGATCTGGACACTCCTAGTTTAGATTAATTACACTAAATATCATTAGCTTCTTCAAAAACACTGTGCTACAGGAAAACTAAGAAATTAACATCACAACACGAAAAAAATCTCTGGCCTGTTAACTTGTTTTACATTATAGATTCATATTACATCATTATCAGAGCTTCTTCCCATGTCTTTATGGGACAGCTCATAAAATGGAGTTCTAGCTACCTCTGTAAAAGGGGTACACTGGACACTTAAAAAAAAACCTGCTGATCTGGCACACACTCAATGCCAGTCAATTGCACATTATATTTATTACATTGCACAGATACTGTTCCCTCACCACTATTTTGTATATATATCCGTACTTTGTGTCCTATTTGTTTGATCTGTGCTGCTACTGTGTCGTATTGTCATATGTGTTTGTTTGTTTTTATGCCACTTTCCTAGCTGGAGCCTCGTCATCTCGTCTCTCTGTATACTGTACTGTATAAGTACTATGAAAAGTGAATGAAAAGTACTATGTTCTATGTACAGTGGTTATGACAAAACAATGTTGTTGATTTTTTTAATCCTTTTATGGAGCCAGCTAAAAAGACTGACTTGGCCTTATTTTAATTTTATTACTTAACTGTATTTAAACCTTCTTGCCTTTAGGAAGCACTGGAGGCCTGCCAAACACGTATCTCCAAGATGGAACTGCAGCAGCAGCAGCAGCAGGTGGTACAGTTGGAGGGTTTGGAGAATGCCACAGCACGCACTTTACTTGGCAAGCTCATCAACGTGTTGCTAGCCGTCATGGCAGTCCTGCTGGTGTTTGTCTCCACAGTGGCAAACTGCGTAGTCCCGCTAATGAAGACACGCAGCCGCACTCTGTCCACCCTGCTCCTCCTCATTCTACTGGCCTTTCTTTGGAGGAACTGGGAGGCCTTGTCGCAGTATCTGGACCGTTTCCTGCTTCACCCAAGATGACCTGCAGGGGGAGATCTTGCATAATGAAGGGACAGACAAGCGGGCCCTAATGAAGGGGACGAAGATTGGAGCACTGCCTCAGCTGCTCTGAGCTCATAGGGGCGGGGCTCGGTGGAAACTGATGTGAAGGGAGATCTCAGACTTTATTTTTTGCTTTTTTCTTTCCCAATGAGTGAATTTGTTTACATTTTGATGAAGATTTTTGTTTTCTCAGCCAATGGAAAAGAAATTGTAATGCTAAGTTGTTTCTTTTATCTTTTCTTTTGTTGTTGAAAGTGATGCAAGTTGTATTGCTTGATGTTCTTGTAACTATCGTCAGAATATACATTTATGCAAATAACCGGGATCTGGTTTTGCAACATGGAAATAATATCGGAGTGTTTGGAATGCAAACAGGACATATTTCCTCCTCATCAGCATCACATGTCCTCATCCCTTCCTAAAATGATCTGTCACCCGTGCTTTTTACGCTCTACCTTCTTTAGTCATATTTTCTCCTCTTTTGTGTTACACGTCTGTCTTTCTCTCACTCGCTGCTCCTCGCTTGCACTCTGCAGCTTTTTGCATCATATCCTGTTTCCCCTCTCTATCACCCTTTGCTGCTGACAGGATTTCTGCGTAGTCATCACTGGATGAAGGAACAGATGAGTTCAGCTGGTGCTCATGAGTTCAAAGTGTAATTTGCTGGGCCTTACCGGACTGGGCCATGAAGTTAGGAACATTCTCTGCCTGTGAAGAACCCAGGCTGCCTCACCTCCTCATCTCTAGCCCTGCGTCCCATGTCCCCATTGGCCTGTTCTAATCGAGGCACTGCCTCCAATTCATGAACAAAATGAACATACTTGAAGAGCTAGAAAGGCTCAAAGACTCTCAGTGCTTCCGTACTGTTTCTTATAGCAACAATGAAATAGTCCTTTTTAGTTTTTATTTTTTATTTTTTAAAACTAAATAAACGGGCTGTTTTAAAAGTTACTTTTTGTCCATGTCTTTGTGTTTTCATACTGTTTTTTTCTTCCACTGTTAATCGCAGGGGCCGGAGAAAGTTATTAGATGAAATAGTTAAATCCTCTTGAATGTCTGATATTTTATTTTGAGTGCTAGGGTTCAGGGTAATCTAAAAACATTTCACTCATATTGGACAGTGCATAAAATGGCAATACTAGTATTGACTCTATTCATCACCACTGCAAAGACGGTGTGGTTGCACGAAGTCATAACCACAGGTTAGACGAGGTAATGATCACAGAATTCATGTCATCCTATAGGTAGTGGATGGAGCTCTCATCACTGCAGAGACTGACAGTGCTTCCCTGTTGGTTGTATAAATAAAGGCATGTAATGTAGATTTCTTCATCTTAAACACTTTATTGAAACAAAAGCCAAACAGTGATGAGTATACTACAACAAAAATGTCAACATCTCAGTAACGTGTCATGTGCCCTTGAGCATCAATTACAGCTTGACAACGACGTCTCATGCTGTTCACAAATCGACTTATTGCTGCTGAGGCATCTCACTATTCTTAAAGGGCGACCCTCAGGTCATTCAGGTTCAGAGGTACAGAGTTATGAGTCTGCACTGAAGAAAGTGCAGCTGCTCAATTTGAGGTTCCTCAGTCTCCAGCTGTTTTGTAATGATGTAACCTCCATGAGCTGGAGCATTGTCATCCAAAATATTAGCTCAAATATATTTTGTGTATGTATAAAGCGACACATTTGTATATATGTTTTTATTATACTTGTCAGCAAATAAACACTTAAAATACTTTATATTTAATGAGGGTTTTTTGTGTTAATTTAAAAATGTTTTCTGGGCATCCTCAAGACTTTTATCACGAGTAGCGGATTTCCATTTCCGTTTCCGTTAGCCTCTAGCGCTGACACCGGGAAGCCGCCCAGTGGATCAGCACTGCAAGCTCCATGGCTGACAGTTGACTGTTTACGATTATGCCCAGAGCTCGTTTTAAGGTTGTATCACTCTCCTGGTTTTGGTTTTCTTTAGCACAGCGCTTGCCACCGTTTTCCCTGCTCTGAGTCTGTCACTGAGTCATGCTCACCCAGAGCTGAGTGGGCTAAGCTACCCGGCTAAGCTGGAATTCTGGAATTAGCCGCCTTCAGCTGCCAGTCGTGTTCATTAGTATTAATTTACCTCCGAGTTTCAATAATTTCCCAGATTTATTCATTATCTATTCGTTTCTGACAGTTTCTTTATTGTAACTTCTACCCTTTGTGTGTTTTGTTGTCAGTGCAGGGAGCTCAGTTAGCCTAGCTGCTAGCTCAGTTGTTTTATTGCAAAGTACAGCATGTTTTCATTTTGACGCACCAGGATTGTCAAAGACAGCTTCTTCTCTTTTCTTTTCCGGTTAATTCATGTGACCCAGTCGCAGCATTAAAGCATAAAAATTCTTTCAGTTTCTCTACAGCAGGGGTCACCAATTTTTGAAGCTAAGAGGAAAGCAACTTCACTGAGCCATAAGAAGGGCGACCAGTTTGATACACTTCTTTACCTTTAGTTATATATTATTGTCAATGATTTACGATACTATCTATCTTTGTGAATCTGCTCACATGTACGAGTTTATCAAAAATGTCTTAGCAAGGTGGGAAACGGATATCAATATTCTGCACATTATCTCTCTTAATCTCAGCAATTTTTTAAAATTTCAAAACAGTTTTGTGACATGTAGTGAAGTGTATCCACGTTTGTGCCATCACCCCACAAATGACACACCTGCAGGTTTCTTCCCCAATAGTAAAAAAGAACTTATCCTCTCACTCTATCTGAAAATGATAAAATTTCTTTCATTTCTCTGTCATGTTTTTGGGATAAGAAATCGTATTCAGCTCCACATCTTCATTGTGCCAATGAGTTTACTGTCCACCGTTTTGCACACAATACTGACAATTGAACTAGAATAGAACAGAGTTTATCTAAATTTATCTAAACTTCATGTATAATAAACATGTTTTAAATGCTTTTTTAATATTGTCATTTTCAAATCTATATAAATGCAAATGTGATTAAAGAAGAATAGCAACAGGATCAAATCAAATGTGGTCCTTGGGGGCACCCTTGTGCCTGTGTGCACTATGTTGGTAACCCCTGCTCTAAACCATAGCAAGTCCTCTTCTCCATAACTGAGGGGTGACTTTGTTTTGCTTTGCCATAGCTCGCCTGCTCAAGTCTGAGAAGATGGGAACCCTCCTGAAGCCTTTCCTGGCGCTACTTTTCTGGCTTGCTGCTCTTCTGGTGCTACTGGATAATGCAACAGCTTCTGAATTCAATCCATACAGAGTCCTTGGAGTGTCCAGACATGCGAGTCAAACTGAAATCAAGAAGGCTTACAAGCAGCTTGTCCGGGAGTGGTGAGTAGTCATGCTGAGATGGTGCAAGATTTGTGATTTTATTCATACAGTTTGGCTTTTGGTCAGCAATCCACTTGCAGTTAAGGATTTGTGGGTAGCTAGCTCAAGAGAATCATTTCCTTTAAGCATGCAGGATACTCTTTGCTTCATTGTAGGCATCCAGACAAGAATAAAGATCCAGGTGCAGAAGATATGTTTATCAAGATTACAAAATCTTATGAGGTAAGTTTTGTCAGCACATTCATTGACGATTTTTAATAGCACCATAAACATGTTACATTCTCCACTACACACAGTAACATTCTCCATGAATTACAAATACCGTATATCTTTTAATAATAGCTCGTCTGATGCCCGTTTCCAATAAACGCCGGGTTTGAAGAGGTGTCGCAACAAATAGATAGTAGCCGTGTAGCACACACACACCCTCCCCAACTGTCACGGACACACGCTTTAGAGCTTTTACTTTCTACCTCTTCTGTTTTAACAGAATTTATTCCTTAAAAGTTATGAAACGGCTTAAAACAAACCTCTGATTTCTGAAGACAGTTATGAGTGTCACGTGTGTAATTACTAATTTCTGTTGCGATATCTGAGGGTTATTGACGGATGTTAAGCGGCTCTGATGATTTTAGTCGTGATGTTTTATCTTCTGTCAAAATAAATACGAAGAAGCTGCATGACATTTTGTGGTTGTAAATACCCGTCACCATTCCGTCTCCAACAAACGCCTGTCTCTATTAAACACTGCAAAGTCTGAATCAATGTTTTAATAAACGCAGGGGCTACTATTAGAAGATATATACTGTAATGTTCTTTGTCCATGTCTTTTATTTCAGAGGTTCAAGTCTTGTTCATTCTTTCCCTCTGTTCTCTCACTAACTTGTTCTCACCAGATCCTGTCAAATGAGGAGCGGAGAGCCAACTATGATCGTTTTGGGCAGACAGATGAAAATCAGCACCACAGTCAAGCATCACAGGGCTTTCGGCATTTCCACAACAGCTTTTACTTTGACCAGTCATTCTTTCATTTCACCCAGTCGACCAGAGACTTCACTGACAGCAAGCACCTTTTTCACTATGATCATTTCATGACTGAAGTGCTACCAGACAGTTTCAGGAGGCCCTACTTGATAAAGATTACCTCAGAGTGGTGTTTTACCTGCATCCATATTGAGCCCATATGGAAAGAAGCTGTCCAGGAGCTGGAGACATTGGGTGAGTCATTGAAATTATACCTAAAGAAAATATCAAATACAATATCTTTTTACAGATAATTAGTGCAAAACTCTAATACCTTTTTAGGATTTTGTGGTCAGTTGATAGTGATGCATATATCATTCCTTAATCATCATCAGGACATGATCCTGTACAATATTGGCATCACAGAAATATGCAGCTATAAACAAACTAAACCCTAAACTATCACTGATTGGTTTGTTATTTTAATTGTGTTTTGACCATACTGAGTAATCATAGAAGTTTCTGGGTGTTGGGATAAATTGTGGTGTTTAAATGGTCGAGCAAGCGAATAATACTGCAGGTCTGTTCTTACCACATCACAGGTCACAAATGTTTAATTGTTTTGGAGCATAGGCTGCAATTGCCGTCATTTAACAAAATAACTACAATAGTTTTTTGGGTCTTTAACATGCAACTGTCAACTCCTGGCTAATTTCAACCCAAAATTATATATATTTTTGTTACCAGTGATAATTAGTGCTACAAAGGTTTTCATGGGTAAATTGGAAGAAACTCTTTAATCACTGTGAACAGAACTGGATTATAGAGGGACCAAATATGACAGGTAAGGTGACAAAATAACCCCACAGGGAGGTTTATTAGACACAGGATTGAAACAACAGAGAGAGAGAGGATGGTTTTGGGTCTGGAGGCTTGGAGAATAGGTCCACGCAGCGGTGCCGTTCTCCTTCAGGTTGGTGGATCAGAATCCTCTTCATCTGTGTTGAACATGTGGGACACAAAGAAGACAAACGTTACCATAAATAGGAAAAATATGGGGAAATGGCAAAAGGGAGAGAAGAGGGGAGAAAACAGAGGTAAGGAACACACAGCTCAGTTAGCTTGTAGCAAGCGTAAAGGCTGAGCACATGTGTCTCTGCGAGGGCGCCATTTTGTATATGTCAGACACCGAGCTGATTGCACTGACTGTCTGTGTATTGAAGGCGGTCCCTCGCGGGAATGCGTGTGATCCTCGCTACTTCTCCAACCACAGCTGTCCGTGGTCCTGAAGCTGTCCAGGGTGCTGAAATCCTCTGGCAGGTTCCTGTTGATGGAGCGGGGCGGTGACATGGGAATTTCCAGGGCCATGTGACATTACACATCTATAATTAATACCTTTCTCTTTGACTTTTACTTTTCTGCATAATGTCAACATTGTGTGAACCATTTTGTGTATGTAACAATAGAAATGGCCATAATTACTTGGAATGTCATTAGGAATGCACTGATAGGGGTTTGTAAGCTGACACCACTATCCAGTGTTTTACATGTGTGCTGTCATGTGAAACAGTAAGTACATCTCAGGTACATGTTTTTTTTATCCCCCACCATAATTGAACAACATATTTAATACAGTGTCTACAAATTAAGGTTGATGTACTGTGTTGATATACCTCTTAATAATGGAATTTATGTGTTTACTCCAGACCCATTGCCACAGGTGTGTTACAGACTGTACTGTCTATGTATGGCACCTTTGCAATAACTTTTGTGATATTTCCTCCCTGCTACATATTCCATAAGAAAGGGTGTTATTGCAAAGTGGTAGAAATAAAAGAAACTCATAGTGACAGAGTGCTGAGGTTATAACTACCATGTTTAAAACACATTCTGGCACTAATCTCATTAGCTTCATGGAATGAGTTTCCATGGGTCAGAAGCTGTATGCAAATCTCACATTTCCAACATGGCTGGTGAGTGTGGAAGAATATGACTCACAGATGCCAACATGAAATATTCAAGCTACTTTCTCCTCATGTGATTCATATGACCATTTTGCAGACAGCAACAATTATTTCAAGTATTGTGGTGGTTCTGTGCAGTTCCTCACCATGGTTGAACAGGATTAAGTGGGGCTACCAAAGTATGCAGAGAAACAAGTGGACTAGTCTATTCAAATAGTGGACAGTGGACCTGATAAAAGGGACGGCTATTGTAGATAGATTGTTGGTTTGCCTCATCGGTAGTCAATGAGCAGACATTTTTTCTTCTTCTTTGGTTAAGGTGTTGGCATTGGTGTGGTGGACATTGGGTACGAGAAGCGGCTGGCCAACCATCTCGGTGCCCATCACACACCGTCAATTCTGGGGCTCATTAATGGCAAAGTGACCTTTTTTAATTACGCTATATCCAGGGAGTTCCTAAGGCAATTTGTGGAAAGCCTACTGCCACAGAGGCTTGTGGAGAAGGTTAGATCTTTTTCTTATTTCTTATTCATAATACAATGAATTTCTTTTTGTCCAAAAGTTTGTAGACACCTGAAGATTTATATTATTTTATAATTTAAAGATATCAATCAAACTGAACTAGTTGGTACAATTTGTTTTTGCATAGCAATGTGGAACATTACAATGTGAACATTTGGTGAAATTAAATGATTTCCCCCTCTTCCCCCAAGGTGACGGACAGTAACGTTCTGCAGTTTTTGAATGGTTGGCGTGAAGAGAACAAACCTAGTGTATTACTTTTTGATGCTGTACCAACCGTGCCTTTACTGTATAAGGTAAGAAGTTATTTCTATGCTGTTAAATATAATTTCAGACGATTGGTCTCTCTGTGTTGTTATATTCTTCCGTTTTGGCTTATAGCTCACAGCATTTACACATCGGGAGTTTGTGAGGTTTGGATATGTAGTCCAGGGCCTGACTGAGACCGCACGTGTTGTCCAGCAGTTTAACATTAACACATATGCTCCTACAATACTGCTGTTTAAGGAGAACACAGACAAGCCTGCAGATGTCTTACAGGTAAGGCTAAGAGCCTCAGGGCCTCCAAACACATAGCTGTACTTGCTCCTTCATGTGGATCAAACCTGTAGTCTGTGCAGAATTGCAAACTAGTTGTTGAATTGCTTTTATCTTGTAGAACTGACGGGTCTAACAAAAGATTGTTATAAGTTATACTCGTACAACAAGCAGTGAAATGCACCCTGATCTAATCCAGACAGATTATTAGGCTGAATACTTAACACTAAACTAAAACTTAAAAACTAAAACTTAACTTGATCTAGGTTATTACACACAAAGAAAAGGTAGATAAATAAGAAATTAAGCAGCTATAACACAAGCAGTTAGAATAGAAACAGTCCAGAAGAACCAGTTTGTTAGTTGGCAAACTACATAATTTGGGTGCTTTCACACCTACCTGGTTTGCTGCCCTCCATTCAGTTCTTTTCTTTCATTTTATTTAGTCCATTTCATGCCACACTTACCTGTGTGCACACAGGTTTATCATAATAATACGGAATCATAATACGACACATAATATATTTTTTATACATTGGTAATTAAAGTACACAAGAAGCATGTTAATTCCTGATGCAACTCAGGACACATTTCTTTTTATCTTCTCCACCTCCTACTAACTATGTCTGTCTGCTGTTTATCTGCACCCACAACTGTTTTTATGTTATTAAAAACATTGATGATGCTTAAAAAATGTTATTATCTTTAGAAAGATGGTGTCTTTTTTGTTTTGTCCCTTAGTCCAGGGCAATGAAGAAACAGATCATGGATGAGTTTGTGTCCAACAACCGTTTCCTGCTGTTGCCACGGCTCGTGAACCAGAAGATTTTTGATGAGTTGTGTCCAGTCAAGCAGTTCCACCGGCGACGGAAGTACGAATTCCACTCATTTCTGTGTCTGCAGGTTTAGGGCTGCACAATGTATCATCGGGACAACGTTAAAGCAATATCGGTCCTTAGTACTGATATTGCAGAACGCTGCTATATACTGATGAGCCTTTAATCAATCACAGAGCTTCTTAGAACTTTCTTGAGAAGGGGTGGGGCTAATCTGTTGTTTGATTTAAAAAAGGACGTATGTGTAAAGGTATTGATTCTGTGACTTCACAAAGTTGTTAATGTGAAAGTGGGCAGTTTTTCTTACATTGAATGTATGGATGGGGTCAATGTACATGTGATATGAACTCTTTAATATATTGATAAATAACACAACCGCAATATGTAGCTGTATAATCACAATTCTTACATTATACCCACATCATGCCAGCTTAGTAGATTAGGTGAAGATCCTGTTTTTTTGTGGTTTGGTTAACCATGCATTTTGCTATGCTTTACCTCTACAATCTCTTATAAACTTTTAGAAAAAAATATTTATTTTAGCTGATGCAAGTCATTTTCTAAAGATTTTCTATATACAGAATTCTCAGATCCCCATCAGAAATGCAGCCTCTATGGAATGTTTTAAAAAGTTATATTTTCTGAAGTTACTGATGTACATGTTCTTCCACCCTCTCAGGTACTGTGTCTTGCTCATCACAGGAGAGGATGAGACGTTTGTCTCAGTGAACGAGGCTTTTTTTGACTTTGCCTCCTCCAACACTAAAGAGGTGCTGAGATTCACCTATGTCTATCAGAGGCAGCAGCAGCCTCTGTGTGATACCCTTCTGAAAAAGCAGGACATGAACCCTCCCCAGGTCAGAATCAAATATTCACACACCGGGGACGCTAATATAAAATGCTAGCATTTTTCACCCTCTCTTTAATCCTAGAAGCGGTTAAATGATTCTCACTCTGTTTTTCTCTGTGTGGCTTCATCTGTAGGTGATCATTCTGGAGAGGCGGAGCCCGACAGGTAAGGTGCTGTATCGGACAGTGACAGGTGGCTGGAATGGAAGTGATGATGATAAGCATCGCCTTCATGAGCAGCTGGAGCTCCTGCAGAGAGACCCCTCATTTCTCACCTTTGATGCCATGCTGCCTGAGCTCAACAATGAGTTTGCTTCTGTGAGTGTGAGGCAACCCTGAGTTTTGTTACAAGTTTCACTGTAAAACATTACACTACAATTTAATATAGCGTTGACACTTAACCTAATTATATAATGTGTAAAAGCTGTTTGATAAAATCTGATTTCTAATTAACTTTCCACAATTTTTTTTTATTTCCCTCTCCGCTTTCCTCATTTCTAGATTTTTCTAGTTCGGTGGATGAATGCTGCTTATGATTATCTCTCTCAAATGTACTTTGACTTACTCCACTCAAATTGGTAAGAGACACAGTGAGTGTGCTCACATGGTCATAATAATCAGATAAATGGAAAAGATCAGATTTAACTGATTTTGATCATCTCTAACACATTCATAAACATTGCAGTTGCCTGATGAGAACTGGAGTGTCTAATTTGTATATATTTTTTTTCATGCACTTTTCTGTTACTTTGTAACTTCACAATACAGGTACATCTAAACAATTTTAAATATTGTGAAAAATTTTCTTTTCAGAAAGTGAAATGCATATATTATATAGATTCATTACACATAGTCAGGTCACCAATTAAGTTTTAAAGATTTTATTACACAGAGAGAAAAATTACAATTGCAAGTTAAGAAAAAAGGAAGGCATGAAACTTAGATGTCCACATGGATTTTCATGTCTGAGCGTCCTGACTGATTGTCATGAGTAGTTTTTACAAGCTAAGTTAAATTGATTTTGCTGTGAAATGTAGTTCGACAATACTGCTTACACAAATAATATTGTAGGTGATGTTTTTTGAACTGAAAATAATGTGACTGAACAATAACAGTTCATCCCAGTGAAATGTAAATGCAATAAAAAATTGTTTCCTGTAACATTGGAACACATCAACACTCAATGGTCTCTCTGTCTCCTCTAGGCGAGAAATGATGCCCATCATATCTCTGATATTCTCTGCTCTCTTCATCTTGTGTGGCACATTCATCATCCAGGCTTTCAGGTAGGACAACATAATCATTGTTTACATAATCATAAGCTGCATGTCTTTTTGTCTGTCCAGAGGATTAAGAGGTAAGTCCACTAGAGGGCAAGGCAGAGCTGAAATGTTGCTTGATGGTATGAGAATTCTTTGTTTAGTACTTTTGATTGAGCAATGTCAGTCGTGATTATAACAGTAAACGAGGGCCCCAATTTACTGTGTATCATATGTAGTGTGCTGCTGTCAACACACCACACTGTGGTACACTATTATATTAATATATTTGTCTGCTTTTACAGTTTAGTTTTGATTTACTATAAATGCAAAACTTTGCAGTGATTCCGGTGAGGACAAGCCTCCCAAGCAAAAGGCCAAGGAATCACCAAAGAAAGCAGAGAGCTCTCCAAATGCAGAAAGCACAAGCAGGTATGAAACACTTTTAATCATTTCATTGCAGTAAAAGTAAATTATATTCAAATGTATTAAAACTTCACAACGCAAACTCAAATAACCTTGATCTTTTTCCTCAAGCCGTCCTCCTAAGAAGAACTTTGTGGAGGTAACAGAGCTGACTGATGTGACCTACAACAGCAACCTGGTGAGGTTAAGACCAGGACACATCAACGTGGTGCTGGTCCTCACTGACACATCCAAGCAAGTTCTACTGAAGAAGTTCGCCAAAGAAGTGTTCTCTTTCTCAGGGTGAGGGAATCTATCTATCTATCTATCTATCTGTCTATCTATCTATCTGTCTGTCTGTCTGTCTGTCTGTCTGTCTGTCTGTCTGTCTGTCTGTCTGTCTGTCTGTCTCTCTCTGTAACTCTAGTTCTGTCTTTTTTATTGTCTTCTATTTGAGTAGTTGAAATGGTAGAATTGTTTTTTGTAGAAACAATGTTATAGAAGAATTACTTGATTATATGAAAAATATGCAGCTACCAGAAATAATTAATTGCTGCAACTTTTACAATGTATCTAGACCTGCAATATGTAAAAGCACTATGTTCATAACACATATCCATCTTTCTAAGGTCCCATACACTTCACTACTCCTTCTTAAACATCGACAAGCACAGCCGGTGGATGGACACTCTCCTGGAGTTGGCATCAGACGCTAGGCCATCTGAGAAGGAGGAGGAGGAGGAGGGCACGTCCTCCTGTAAAGCAGACTACACCGGCTACGTGCTGGCACTAAATGGCTATAAGAAATACTTGTGCCTCTTTAGGCCTGTGTTCACTGGGGATGAGCCAGACTGCAGCAGGTCATCTGATAAAGATGGTGGAGGTTCTTTGGGAAGGTCTAGGGGCAGCTCCCAACAGCAGGCATCCACCCTGCCAACCCATCACAAATTGGACCGACTCAGTCTGTGGATGGAGAGGCTGATGGAGGGCACCCTTCCCAGACACTATGTTCCAGCTTGGCCTGAGCTTGACACAATCACCCCTCATAAATGAACACGCTCAATGGGACAGACATGCAAGCATGGTCCTGTCCACTCACCTGCAGGGGGCGTTTCACCATAACTTAATGCAGGAACTAACCATCGGTACCGTTTGTGTGAAATATGTAACTGTTTATTATTATGAAATTGTGGTTTTACAGAAAACTTTATTCTGGATTATGCACTGTCAGAATCACTAGATATTTTAATAATGGGAGTAGTATGAATGCTTTTTGCTGCTAGCACGAACTACCAAGTGACTACCATGTATTTTCCACAATACTTTAAACCTCATCTTAGCTGCTGCTTTATATATACTGTAATAACTGGTTTCTTTTTGTCTGTTTAAGCTCAATGTGAAAGAAGAAAGCCATCAGACTGGAGGTTTTTCCCCCTATATTCAAAGCTGTTTTGTAGTATCTACTTGTTCTACGTAGTGAGTCATAGTTGGATCTCACTCATATTCATAATAGATTAAAATTAAATGAATAATGAAAAATCTAGAAACAGCATCCCACTTATGCAATGCTTTCTGAATACAAATAGATTACACTTGATAGTGGGCTGGGTGATTGTTCCAGCGTGTGAAAAAAAGATATTTTCTTTTCCCCCACACAGCTTACTTTATATTTCTCTCATAAACTAAATTAAAGGAACAACATTTGATTTATACTCCACACACCCTTCATTAAATTGACTTGGTAAATTTTTTACAAATTTTTTCATCTTGTAGCATTTTGAAAAGTTTCTCTGTAGCGGAGGAGAAAGATTTGGAGACGTTTATTTCTAAATACGAAAGCTAGAAAAGGGAAAAAACAAAAAGCTGACATATTGTACCTTTATTTCTCACTTTTGTGTGTGGCGTGTATTTACTTGCATGAAAAGGAATCTCATGGTTGGCATTTTATTTTGGAAGACTTATTGACTTGCTTGCATGACTTGCCTTTCTTTAGACTCCACCTACTGTAACGTTTAAGCTCTTCAGTTCTTCTGTCCTGCCTTCAGAAATACTGGTGTACATGATGTTATTTGAATGTAGACCTGTATTGCATCTAAATTGTTAATACTGTATGAAAATCAGATATTAGGATATTGACTTTGGGAGATAGATTATATATTCCCTTTATTTAATAGAAGATATTTTATTTATAAGATGCTGCATTTGTTTTTTTATGTTGCTCTGTCTAAATAAGGTAAATTAAATAAAGTTTACACTAAGCTGTGGTCGCCTCTGCTTTTATTAGACAGTAGTAGCATGTAGAAGAAATGGAGACCAATTCCCTAGTAGTGTTCAAGTTTATTTATTACACAGAATATGGTTTCTTAAATAAGATTGCAAATTTACACATGATATTGTATTTACAAATTGTATCATAACCTGGCTTTTAGCACCAACGCAGGATCACCTGTAGTAATTCTGTCCAGGGGTGTGTGTGGGTAACTACCCCCAACCCTCATCTTGTTTTTTTACATTAGAATTCATTTGGAATGGAATGCACTCTCTGCATCTTCAGGTCATCGGGGCCAAAGGAGCCAGGTAGCAGCTCCTCGACAGTCATCTCCACGTAGGAACCATCCGGCTTGGACAAATACACGTCCCAGCTGGCGCCAAACTGACCGGTGAGACATTCAGTCTTAGACATTTTTGAAAGCGTTTGCATTTCTGATTAGTTTTTTCTCTGACAGTACTCACTTCTCTCATGAACTGCCTGCAGCCTCCACACGGAGAGATGAACTGTTCACATAAGTCACTGAAAAAGCAAAGCAGAGGGGTGAGGATGACGGCAGGGCAGAGGTGCCAGCTGGAAAGTTTGGTACGTAGCTCTGAAATCTAAGGGTGGGCAATATGGGGAAAATGCTACGTTTTTGAGTTTAGAAAAAATGAAAGCAAAAGATTTAAAGAAGACAATGAACACAATTATGTACATTAAAATATTTAAATTGCAGAATTGTTCAAAATAAATCTATTAAAGTAATAATCAAGGGCTGAGGGCCAAAAGGGCGTAAGTGACATTTCACCAACTTTACAGGAGAGCCAAAACAAAAAATGACTTTCTGTACTGAT
>JBBIGC010000131.1:17239800-17252340 GCA_037576955.1 Lepidarchus adonis
TAATTACCACCACTACTAATATTACTACTACTACTACTACTACTACTACTACTACTACTACTACTACTACTACTACCACCACCACTACTATAATTACCACCACCACTAATATTACTACTTCTAACACCACCAATATTATTACCACCACCACCAACTCCACCACTAATATTACTACTACTACTACTACCACCACCACTATAATTACCACCACCACTACTGATACCACCGCCACCACCACTACTATTACTACTACTACTGCTACTACTACTACCACTAACACCACCACCCCCACGACTACAGCTACTACTACTGCTACTGCTGCTAATACTACTACTACTATTGATGCTGCTGCTATCACTGCTGCTTCTATTACAACAACTACTACTGCTATTACTGCTACTAATGCTAATTGTGCTACTGCTGCTGCTTCAATTACTGCTACAACTACTGCCATCTCTACGAATAATAGTGCTACTACTGCTACTAATACTACTACAACTACTGCTGTAGCTGTAGCCTAACAGTTGGAGAAGTGGGCTTGTGACGAAGGGTTGCATGTTCAATTCTCAGAACCGGAAAGCAGGCTGAAGTTCCCTTGAGCAAGGCACCTAACCCCCTACCGCTCACCATGTACGTCGCTGGGGATAAGAGCGGCTGCCAAATACTGTAAATGTACTGCTATTACTGCCACTGCTACTACTACTACTACAACTTCTACTACTACTATTCCAGCACTGGTAATATTACTGCTACTTCTAATACCACCACCGCTACTATTACTACTAATATACTATTATTATCCCAAGTAATATGTCATACAGAGACAGAAACCATACATTTGCATATGTTGGTTTTTTTTGACAAATTATAGCTTTTAAAACCTAAGAAGGATTAGTGTACATAATCACGAGGTCATAAAATGATGTAGCAGCTAAATCCAAATCTGGTCATTTGTTAATCAGAGGCCGTCAACAGCACAATTTTTACATCTGATCACTCACTTATTTTTTAAATGTCTGTAAGATCTGAATTGATTGTCCCTAGCCTCTAATGCACTTTGCATATGACATGATACTTAGATGTTTGAAATGCAGTTGTCTTACTCTTACTCTCAGAGTGGATCAGATGATGATAGTGGCTGGAGACTATGCTCTTGGTGTGTATGAAGGGACGGAGCAGTACTCTAAACCATACCTTCTTATACCTCACCCACTGTACAACAAGAGCACCAATAATGCAGACATCATGCTCATAAAGGTACAAGTCACTATACATTAATGCATATGTAGGAATACAATGTATTTCATTTAATGTTAAAGGAGTAGTTTGGAGGAATGTCACAATTTGCACTTATCACAGGTGAACCAAATATATGTCAGTAGACAAATTTAGCGTCCTGTATTAGCACTGTAATGTAGCTCTGTAGGCAATAAGTTATGAAAACATATGGCTTTAATTAGAAGCTGCTTTCAGTATCACACCCATGTTTTATAACAACAACAACAGGAATACTTGCTTATGTGGTTTCTAACCCGGTATGACATAGAGCTATGTATGTTCAGCACAGTCTGATAGTTTTTCTCCTCAAACACACTCACTACCCCTGGCAATTAACAGGAGAGCTGAACCAAGTGTGTTTGATGAGGGAAATCACCAAACTGTGATGGATGACTGTAGTTTAAGATCCATGGAGGTTTGCAGTGGGTTTTAGGGCAGAGAACTGATAAAACATGGAAATGCCATGTCAGAATCTTGATTCTGTTGACACAAAACTATTTTTGCATGAATTTGGATGAATATATGGATATATGTATAAATATATAATGGGATACTACTCAGAAATACTACAACGGCGACTGACAACAAAGACAAACAGGGAATATAAAATATAATATGTGTGGAATATAAAAAAGTGCGGATACCAAGCTGAAAAGCTACAGAGTTTTACCACAAAGCATTTAACAGAGATCTGACCAGGACTGATCTTAAATACACATTACACAGACTCCCTGGGCATGGGTATGACAAGGAACTAAGCACAGGTGCAGACACTAACAAGGGGCGGGGCTAAGGCGGGGCTAAGAAGTAGATGAGGACATGGAAACATGGCAGACCAAAACTAAAACAACCTGACAACATGGAATAGGTGTAAGGTATTTTTTGCTCATTAGAAATCAAGATCTAGGACTACATGGTGAGAATTATGTTACCCATCTTTACCAAATTTGGTAAAGAAATTATGGAGCTTAATACAAAATGCCTATAAAGCAATTCAACAGTGAATGTAATGCTGCTTATAATATTGGCACCATGCATGTGAAAAGGAAGCAGCAGCTTGATCTGCATCACCAAATGTTGATGTATTACATAAATCAATACTTGTGCCAAAGTAAATATTACCCTGAGTCATAACCAGAAGGATGCAGTGATTAAAAGCTTGAGAATAAACCAGCTGTCCAGCTCTAATCTGCATGTTGTGTGCATGTGTGTGTGTTTGATTTAGCTGCGGGCTCCAATAGAGCTGAACAGATACATCTCCCTGGCTCCTCTACCCAGACAGAACACAGGTGTGTTGCCCGGTCAGGTATGCCAGGTGTCAGGATGGGGCTCCACCAGCCACAGTGGAGGCCAGATCCTCCCGACACTTCACGTCGTCAAACTGCCCATTGTGTCAATGACAAAGTGTAACAGCAGTGAGTCCTTCAATGGAAACATCACCTCCAACATGATCTGTGCAGGCTACAGCACTGGAGGCAAGGATGCGTGCAAGGTATTTGTGATTGAGTTCGAGAAACTCTTTAGAAATGATCTGGTGTGTCAGACCTCAGATTTCAGGAAGCAGAATGGTTTTGTTAATAAAAATTATCTGGTTTTGCTTTTCAAGGGCGATTCTGGTGGCCCACTGGTGTGCGATGGCCGTGTCTATGGTCTAGTCTCCTGGGGCAATGGCTGCGGTGATGCCAAGTTTCCGGGAGTGTACACAGCCGTGTCCAGGTTCCGCAGGTGGATAGACCGGACCATCTACACCTCCTTCAGACGATGCTACAAGTACTGAAGTCCAGTGAGCTCCGAGTGCTCCATACATACATGAAATGTCCCTGATATTAAGCACCAACCCCTCTGTCATAGCTGTGTGAAAATAAAAGGGTTAAAAAAACTAGTTTTGATTATATAAAGTTGTCTAAGTCCAGTAATAATTGAACTACTGCAGTTTTAGTCATGTTTAATAACTGTGTATGGTGCACCTTTCAAAAAGGCTATAATGTAAACTTTACACCATGTAGTTTATTAAGTGTTTTTTGCATGTCTTGTTTAGAGTGCCACAGTAAAATTGAGAAGCATATTGGCTTTTTTCGCCAATTGTCTTATTTTTTGTGCGAAATCTTCATTCACAAACCTGATGACACATTTGTTGTTTTGTATCTGCAGTTGTGAAACCAGTTACACTATTTTTGAGTGGTTGGATCTTGACTTGGCATGTTTTGTATCAAGGTAAACAGAAAAGCCATGGAATGAGTCGTTTTAAAAGCAATTTAGTGAATACCAGCAAACATCAGTGGGCGTTGGGGGAATAATAGCGAAGAACCCGAATGAAATGGCTAAGAAAACCATTCATGCCCATGATAATCCCTTTGGATGTCTGTAAATCCAGTAGGAATAGGTGTGTCAGCTCAGCCTTTCAATTAGGTCGGCTGCCTTATAGAGTTTCTAGTTTCACAGCCGCCACTTGATACCACAATGTAAAGTGATAGGTACACAATTGACTATGTGAACCCTGAATGGCAATTCACACCAATGTTTTTCTATGCAAAGCTATTTTATAGTTGCTACTCTCCTGTCATTTGCTTCAATTGTACACATTAAAAATGAGTTTTAGTGCGTTTAGAATTGATCTAAACACTTTATTTGGTGGTTATTTGGCCTTAATGAGACCTGTAAACCGTTAACGGGATTTAATTTCCTTTCATTAGAAATGCCCATATTGACGTCATTGACCACTTTATTAGGAACACCTTGCAGATCCCCTATGATGGTGTACAAATTGCAGATGTACAATTCAGGTTCCTCCAGCCCTCCATCAGTGGTCAGTTTCTGACCACTGATTTGTTTGTGGTTGGATATTTATGGGCGGTAGACCACCCTCAACGCCGCAGTGACACTGATACATGTAAAAATCCTAGCAGTGCTGCTATGGCTGGACTATATGTACCAGTACCACGTGCGATCATGTCACTACAATGTCAGCATCACTGCAGTGCTGAGATAATAGCTGAACAACAAAAATAATAGCTAATAATAATCATAACACTAGTCCTGTGGTCAAGAAGTGAGCAACAATGAAATGGTTAAGGTGGCTGACAGATTAACTCTGTACACCACCCGCCTCATATTGTGTATCGGCTCCGACTGTGGCACACTGGGCGTCTGGGTCTGAGCTCTTTCTACCAGAACCAGCAGGAGCTCCTCTTTTGGTTTGGACCAGACAGGAGATCCTTCACTACTCATGTGCATCAGTGAGCCTTAGGTGCCCGCAATCCAGTGGCCGATTCACCAGTTGTCATTTCTTGGATCACTGCTGGTAGGTACTAACTACTGCAGACCTGGAACGCTCCACAGGACCTGCTGTTCTGAAGATGCTCTAGCCATCACAATAAGGCCCTAAGATCTGTATGCATTTGCTGCCATCACATCAGCTTCAAGAGCCGACTGTTCACTTGCTAATACATCTCACCTCCCTTTGTAGCAACATAACAAGATTCCAATATTATTCATTCAACTTGCCTGTGGTTTTAAAGTTATGGTTGATCTACAATGGGAGTACAATGGAGGTGTTCCTATTAAAATGGACAGTAATTGCACATGATTCTGATCCACCCAAGCCTATGGTCCACATACAGCAAATGTAAGGACATATGGAAGATGGCGGAATCACACAACGTCCAAATCGACATCCCTGCTATTGGTAAGCAAGAGAAGTGCTCGGTTGTTAGGCAGGCACTGCAGTATTGCTCAGTCTGCTTCTCAGTGAACAGCTTACAAAAAAACAGCCTTTTTTTCTCTCTCGCTGGCCTGTCTTCCTTTTTATCACCTCCTATGTGTTCTCAACTACTGCAAATGACTCATGCTAAGTGATTTCACTTTGATTTTACCCCAGAACAGGCCAGGGCCACTGCGGTGTACTAGTAGCTTCCACCGCCCCACCATGCTTGATTACACAGAGAGATGCCCCTTCTTCAGTACCCGACAGAAATGAATTCCTGTTGATGCAGGGGGAAAACGGTAAACAACATGCAAATAGAAATAGCTCGCTGCTGATTTGGTCTCGTGCTTGCATCAGATCGCTCTTCGCTCTGGTGCAGAAACGCAAGAATGGTAAATAACACTGAAACGAGAAGATCTCCCCGGCTTTTCGACTTGGTATTGCAACATAGCTTTCGATTCCAGAATGAGTCATGTTCATTATACAGAGTCTACAATACAGCAGCTGTGTAAAAACTGCTCCATCACCCAAATGGTGGTGATTAGGGGTGGTCAGACCAATGATGAATGGGTTAGAGGGGGCAGCTGAAAGATATACAGTCAAACCCTGTTAACTTGCCCCCATTGGTCCATGTGGCGAGAGGCGGGGGTGGCGAGCTATGGTAACGGATCATGGGGGTCTGGGTTACGGCACAGGCTCCCTTTTTTGGCTATATCTGTCATATACAGTCAATGTAAATGTATTTGATCACCTACTACATGCTTTCTGACTGGCGTTCACTATATGCTCACTTTTTTCTGCCATTTGTCTGTCATATACGGTAGTAGAATGTAGTTGAACACCTACTAAATGTTTTATGGTAATACTGGACTACCACGAGAGACATGCTCATTCATGTTGCCACATGATGCTAGCATGTTGCCAACTGTTAATAAAGCCTCCAACATCTGTACATGCATGAGTTAATCGGCCTTGAGTTAATAATGACAAAACAATGGCGCAGACAACAGTAGCATTAGCAGCATCGAATTAGCACAACTGAGTGTGTTCTAGGCTACAGCGCTAACACTGACCCAAGTTTGGCGAACTATAGATGGAGAAATGGAGAAACCGGACACATTGCATGTTGTAGCAGGGGCGAGAGCTGAGGTTGGTAACTTAAAGAGGTAAATAACATGGAATTAATTTTTTTTGGCAGGAAGTGAGGTTGGCGAGATAACGAGGGGCAAGCTAACAGGGTTTGACTGTACATGACAACTGATGGGCTGTAATACGTAATTGCACATCTATGTAGGAGACCTAAAGGCAGTCAGGTCCAGGCATTTTATTGGAAAGGACTTGGTAAATCAAGCTATAAGCTACTTGAGACAATTTTTGTCTCATGTGTTGTGCCTTGTGATTCAATAGATTATAGTCTTGCTCTTAATGTCATGACGGTTGGCCAAACTCAACCAAAATATTAATGAATAAATCTACCGAATTCCATCCATTCAATTGATGGCCTTCACATTCCCACACTGCTGCACTGGCTCTGCTGCAGTCGACGGTACCATGTTAAAAACAATCTACTATGTTGGGCCACCAGCCTCCTGCATTTCATTGGTTGCCTCACAACCTAGTCCTTTATAGTCAGGTAATGTAGAAACCGGCATGACTAGGGCTACTCTAAAGCTTAGACCATTGGTTTCCTACTGGAATCATGGGAATGCGACGTAACCACGTTTCCTTACCAAGACCAACCATGTTAAACCTCAGATTTGTTTTTGTTCAGTGGTTCATCTGGTCCAGGCACAGTTTTGGCCAAGCACAGAAACCTGAAGAACACAGAAACACATGCGTGCCACCTAAACCTCTGCTCTCCACTTACCTACTCCCATGCACTGGACACATTATAAGGTCTACTAGATATAGTAGCCCAAAGTAGAGGTCAGAAAATGACCTTGGAGGGCTGGTGTCCAGTCCAGGTTGGTAGTTCCCTTGCTCAGACACATCTAGATCATTGCCAGGGGATTGACCAAGCTGTCCTGGACACAGATCCTCCAGGACAAGAGTTGACAACCCCTGGTTAGAAGATGACTGACACTAATAGCTGATAGTACATCAGCTGATCTTTCCTCTACTATCCACCAGCATGGACCTACCAGGAAGGTGTTTCCAATCAAGTGGCCATGGGTGTAGCAGGATACATAGTACTACAGACCAGATAGGAGCCATATTTAGATTAGGCCTTAAACGAAGAGAAGATGGATTAAATGTGGTGTCTACAGAAACAGACTCACTGTAGATTCTCACATCCTTCCATGTTGTGTTGTGCGTGTGACTGTGTTGTTCAGTCTTATTGTTAAAATGTGATTTACAACAAAAACTGACTTGCTTGGAGTAAAGGCTTACAGAGCATCATCTAAGCTCTCGACAGTTCCTCATTTTAACCAATTTGGTGTTTGTTGGAGGAGAAGGAGAAGAGGGGGGTCGTCGAAATAATGCTGCAAAAAAAATCCCCCTGATCATCACCGTGGTTTCTGCCCTGCAGGAGAGCAGTGAAACCCCAGCTGCCCCTCCGCGAGGCTCGCGCGGACCTGCGCGTGCGTCTGTGAGTGTGTGCGCGCGTGTGTGCGCGTGTTTGCATCGCTTCCCCTCATTTGCATTCGCTTCTCGGCTCCTTCTTCTCTTCCTCGGTCCAGACTTTCGCATTTGGAGGCCTCCGAAAAACAGACGCACGCGCGCCGGCACCAACTGAACACCTTTACTGACAGGAGGCTCGTGATTATACTGCTGCGGAGGGGAAAGGGTGCTATTTTTCTCCCTCCATACATTTACCCCCCTCTCTTTCAACCCCCCCACGGCGCGCGCCCAGCCCCGGCTCGCACGTGCGCCCCGAGTGAGAGCTCCACTCGCGCTTTGGAGAGGAGACGCTTGTTTTTCTTCCCCCCACTCCGTATTAGATTTTCCCCCGTCTTCGTCGTCCTCGTGGTCGTCGTGTCCCTCGTCGAGAGGGAGGGGGGATAACGCGCGAGCCGCTCGTCGCTGTATTTTGCAGCCACAGCTTCAGCATGTCGGAGGTGCTTCCGTACAACGAGGAGAAAATGAGTCGTTACGGCGACGACGGCGACGAGGACCCGCACCTCTCCTTTACCTGCCGCCTCCAGGACACCAACAACTTCTTCAGCGGCAACCAGAGCAAGCGGCCGCCCAAGCTCGGCCAGATCGGGAGAAGCAAAAGAGGCAAGCACCCATGTCCTTTTTGTTTAATGCATGTCGTCGTCGTCGTCGCGACGAGGTCGTGGTTTGGAGGGTCTTTTGTGGGCAGGTGGTGCTTTACCTGGCATAACGAACGGCTTTACTTGTTAAAAAGATCATGGAAATCGGGCGATTTAACGGTTTCGAACGTTCCCGTCTCGTGCGCCATTCAAATTTGAATTCTCTCATTTAAAATTCAAATGATGCGAAGCAATTCTAAGGTGCATCCACCAGTAATGGGCGTAAAATATACAGGAAAAGGACGAGGACAGTTCACATATACTCTAACACAGCACACAGCAGATGAGTAACTGCACATGGACGTGTGTTTTTAGTGCAATAGTAACTACAATGAGAGGAGACAATAGCCCAATACAGTATGAAAGGCAGCTGAGTATTAGAAGTAAGGTGCAGACGGACAATAGAATTGAATAGAACAGCTGAGTATTATACCTGAGGATATTGCACATATAATGTAGCAGCTGCGTATTATATCTGAATATAGTCGATGAGGTGCAGGAGAACAGTAGAAAAATGTAATGTTATAAAGCGTTGAGTATTATATTGAGAGTATTATACCTGAGTATATTGCGCATATGAATTGAGTTGAAATGTAAACATCTTGCCTCTGGTCGATCATGTATTGCACGTTACGATTACATGTCTTCACGTACACGGAGGCGCATTACAGTGCAATCCTTCAAGCTGCACCTCCATGTGAAGCGTTTGTCAGAGAACCTGTGTGTTTGGTGGGGTGTTGAGGAAGCCAAGCAGTAGAGCAGATGAACGTAATGCACATGCAACATGTCACATCCAGCCCTCATGAAGTTCTTTTTTGTCTCCACCACCCTCTCACAGTCGAGGAAGACAACGACGCCGAAGCACTGGAGAAGACCACAGACAAGTCGTCCTCGTCGGCGTGAACGGATCCAAAGACACTGAGCCTTCTGATGTGTGTACCCAAAGACATTGTAAAGAAGCACTCTCTCCCATACAGCAACAAAGCACTTCACACTTGCTCTCCAACTCCCTATGTCCACTGAAGGGGGATCGCTGACGGACGATGTGGCGGGGGCCTTTACGGGGGGACGAAAGGGCCCGGGGGTCACGGAGGAATACTGTGTTTTCCAAACTTCACTCGAGCTATGTGCAATGACAGAGGCCAGTCTCGTAAAACGAGCCTGGCCTCTCCTACCGGGATATGATGAAGCAATTAGAGAGACTGAGCAAATTATACCATTAACATCAAACCAGCGTCTTCCCCAGCGGTGTTTCCGTGCACGGTTGGCCGAGTTGCCGCTGGTGATGTTAATGGTAAAATAGCGAATTCAACGTCTCTTCCGCAGTGAATCTAAAAAGATTCGCGATGTATTTAAAGGGGAAAAACAGCTATTTATTGAATCTTTGGATACATTTTTTGCAGTGTTGGAGGCCTGAGCAAATATTTTATAGAGAATGACAGGAAAAACAAGCAGTTTTCCTTCTGATTTATGTTTTTTGGATGTAGCTTGACTAAAGGATTACTATGGTCTACCCCTTCCTTCCTCCTTTATGGTAATTTCATACATGCATCTGATGTTTCTGAGCTGACCAGGGTTAGATCAGGTATGTCAAGTGAGAAAAAAAAAGGAAAAGAACCTTACTGTTGCATTATTATCGTACTACATATTTATTGTAGGTGTGCCAAATAATCATGACAGAAACATGTATTTCTGTGCTCTCTTCACGTGCACAGTTTTATTAATATTTGGTGTTCATGTTTACAGGGCTTTTTTCATACTAGTGATGTACTTTAGTCATGCATGACGAACCTCAAGACCTCAAGAGAATCTTCTTGACTATTCTAATGGCTAATGTTGTGTTTACTTCACGGAACATTTCTACGGTAATATCTGTAATATTAAAGATTTTGAGAAACGGAAAAAAAAACCTCACAAAAGCAGATTTTTGCCATAATTGTTTCTCTTTTTCGTCTGTCTCGAGCGCCCGGTTTGGCCTGGTTAAATCTGTGTGTAAATCCAGGGGACGTGACATTTCCATAGCTGGCGCGTGCGTTGAATGATTCATGGTATGGGAAGAGCCTTTGTCAGAGCGAGGCGTTTTTAAACGTCTGTTGAGATTGCAAAAAAAAAAACAACCAAAAAAAGGGGGGGGGGGGTCACATGGCACGTCAGGGAAAATATCATCCACACGAGCCATAGGAGCACACTTGGCATGGAGCTTTCTCGCTGGGAGCTGCCACTCCTACCAGTCTGGGCTTAATGCTCATTCAAAGCGCACGGACTGAAGATGAGCTGCCATGGCAACAGATGCACCTTTTCCTTTCGTGTGCGGCAGCGTTGAGCACGAACGGCTCGTACTCTTCAGGAGCAGACTGCTCCATGTCCTCTCACTTCCATTGGGCGATTTCTCCAATACTCCATGGGAAACTGTACATTGTTACCTGATTGGATGCAGATTATAGTGTTATTTTGGATTATTTGTTTGTAATTCTGCTCTTTTTAATCACTGTGTAACATTTAGCCCCAGAATGCATGGTCATATCCATGGTGTAATTTATAATGGTAATATTGTCATATTCCCCAGCACTAAATCCAACAATACATATTGCAGGATTTAGCAAGTTATGTGTTTGTAGGACCCACATTACACAACTAAATTCTCAGTCAGTTGGGTTTGGTGAGCCTTTGGTTCGGCCTGACTGGGCGTTGGCCTTGAAGCGTTCTGTGTGAAGACCATGACTTCTACTGGCATCAGTGGAAAACACTTGGTCATGGTTGAAGAAGGTACTTGGCTCCACTGAAGGCAGAAAGGGGTGTGGTCAGTGGTCATGACATGAGGAATATTTGCATTCTGCTTGTTCATTCCTAGAAAAGTCACAGTTAGGGAATACTGTGGTATAAATATCATGATAGGAATAACGTCAGCTCTCATCAGAAAGCCCTTACATAACGCTCTGGGGAAGTCACACCCCCTCCCCCCCAATGGCGTACACAGAAAAGCACTGTGTTTGGTAGATGCATGCAAATATTGCAATGCTGAGCCCAATTTGCATGTGGCTGCAAGCTTTTTTGTTTTTTGGTGCATGGGGCCTTCCTTGTTGGGATGCATGGGAGAGCCCCCTCCACCGAGCGAGTGACTCACACTTTATCAGTGCGGGTTGCTGGGCAAACGCTGCATCGCTTACCATAGAGGAAACTTTCTGGGGCTTTTGGAAACAATCTGTGGAAAGTTTCCGGAATTCCAAAGTCAAATTTTGTTAAAGGGAGTGACTGCAATGGTATGACGTGATGCTTAGACACTTTTTTCCCTCTGAACTGTTTAGGCTCACAGAGCTCAATCTTCTGAAGTATTTCAGGCACTGGACTTTAACTTCTATCTCTATGAAATGCTTCTAAAATGAGGAAAGCTTAACACGGCGTAATACACTAAAATATTAAGCTAGGAGCACCATACCTGTGGTTTAAAAAATACACCAAACTGGGGATTGGCATTGTCACAAAATGGGGTTGAGCCTCTTGTCAGTAAGCATAATGGCAAAATAAGCCAGGAAAAACTCTTGATAACATTCATTTTCCCAAACTGCTTATCCATTTTGGGCCGTGGAGAAGATGGAGCCAATTACAGAGATAGACAACCATTTACACACTCACAGGCCATTTAGAGCAGCCAGTCAACGTAAACCACAAGCCTTTGGACAGTGGGAGGAAATCCACACCAACACAGGGAAAGCTTGCAGTGCTTTACACTAAATGGCACCAGTCATCTAACCCGGGACCTTCTTGCTGTGAGGCAACAACACTGACCACTGCACCACAGTGCCACCTTGAACGATAACATTAACTTCAAATATCAAAAACATAACATCAAATGAGGGGACAAAACAACAATTGTTGTAAAACAATGACCTAGAAATACTAATGACTATTTTGTGTTGTTGACATCTCGAAAGATAGACAGATAGACAGACAGATAGACAGATAGATAGACAGACAGGTAGGTAGATAGGTAGACACTATACATATAGTTCACACTATACATATAATTACACACTATACAACACTATACACATAACTACACACTATACATATAATAACACACTATACAACACTATACATATAATTACACACTATACATATAATTACACACTATACAACACTACATATAACTACACACTATACAACACTATACATATAATTACACACTATACATATAATTACACACTATACAACACTACATATAACTACACACTATACAACACTATACATATAATTACACACTATACATATAATTACACACTATACAACACTACATATAACTAC
>JBBIGC010000131.1:17253850-17271027 GCA_037576955.1 Lepidarchus adonis
CTTGTGTTTATGTATCTGGAGGTCACGGGTGGTCGCAAAAAGCATTTCACTACACATCATACTGTGTATGACTGTGTGTGTGTGTGTGTGACAAATAAAATTTGAATTTGAAATCTCTGAAGATTTCTGTGGTCACCTATTATGGATCTGCCACTTTGTTAATGTGGAATGGGAAGTGGTGGAAGTGATGGTTGTTGTTGACATGGTGGTTGATGCTGTCAACTGCATCCTTGGTGGAGCGCCGCTATAGGCCAAGCCAAGACCAAACTTGCTCTATGTCCTGTGATGACACTTTTGTTTTTTTGGAGAATTCCTCTTGCTCTTGCGGCCTGCTGTCAGGGTGAACTTGCTGAGACGTCCTGACCTGGGTATGTTGGAAGTTCTCCACTTGTAGACTATCTTCCAGACAGTAGAATGGCGGATCGCAAATTCTTGTGAAATCTTTTAAAATCCTTTACCAGATTTATAGGCTGCTAGTCTTCTTTCTGACGCCTCAGACAGATCTTTTGATCTCACCGTGGTGTTCACTCTCACCTCAACAGACAGGAGCACACCAAATCAAATATCTGAGGTTTAAACAAAAATCTTTCAAAATGTTGTGTAATGATGTTCTAATCATATGCAATTAATGCACTACACCTATGTGATTTGAGCCATTTTAATTGGGAATAAAGGTGGGGGTGTCCTAATATATTCTCCATCAGAAATCACATTTTTGTAGAATTACATTTTACAGAAACGTTTAAAACTTGGTTATTACTTGACTCTCTAATTGAGATTAAATATCCATGTCAGAGTTTTACCACTCTGGCACAATACGTAGTGTTTTTGACTAACTGGCCTTGTAGAAGACAGGTTGGTTGGCACGCAGGTAGGTCCAATATATCTTCTAATAATATCCTGTCTCTTGACACCTTTTTCCATTAAACGTCGGGTTTGAATGATAGAAATAGAAGTCGGGCTCCATTAGTAGCCAGTCTGTAGTAAACGGCAATCTGTAATGACCCACCACGCTTTCCGTACACTAATCTTCTTTTGGTAACACCTGGGCTCCGCCCTCCTGCAGTGAATCATACTGTAAGTACCTTTTCGTATCAAAACTGTTGTCGTTAAATGCTATCAAGAAATGGAGAATGTAAAAAAAAAAAAAAAAAAAAAGGTTGTGTATCTTAAGCCCTTTTGTCTCCACCTTGTTACATTTTCATGTTTTTCACTGTGACGGTCTCCAACTCCGTCTTCTTGACCAGCCGCTCAAAGAACTTACATGGAGCACAATGTTGTTGGGATCCGGGTTTTATTAGCTCCATTTAGCACAAAATGACAGTCTCCGCTCTTTCCTGGCTCTCTCTGTAACGTTCGTGCTCTTAACGATTAACACGAGAACGCTCATTGCTCGTGAAAAAAGCTCATGCGGTGCTCCTGATGAAAGTCATTGGTCGTTTTCAAAACGAGCGGTTTTTTTTTTTTTTTTTTTTTTTTTTTTTTTTTTTTTTGGAGCAATGGCGCAATCAGTCTTAGAGTGCAGACAGAATAGTGTCCAGTTTTACAGAGCTGCTCTCTGCTGCTTCGGTCACTTTATATCGTAAACAAACAGACACCGTTACAATGTTGAGGTTTTTTTTTTTGTTTTTTTACATAAGTTTAAGATTTCTATTCATTATTATACAGGACTTTGCATTATATTCTAAAATAAGTGTTTCGATTTTTTTATATTGTCATACTGTTTTTTAAGACATAATGCATATAATGTTTGTATCTAGGCTTCTATGCAGGACATTGCTTATGTGCCTGTAATTATCATATCAAGCTCATAATTACGTTCACAAACTATCTGATACACAATAACTTGTTCTAGACATGAACAGAACCAGGTCACAGTGCAAGAATCAAATGCTAAACCAACAGAAAAAGAACCCGGTTCCAGCTACTGAACATTGACACTAGTAGTTGATTTATTCTGACTGTTATTTAGATTCATTCATTTGCATGACATTGCGTCAATTGATGCGCCTCAGTCTTTCTAGGTATATTCTGCTGTAACATCCCCATTTCACCAGCAATTTAGTTTGTGTTTCCATGTTTTGTTCAAGAACAAGACATGCAGTCAGTTAATGCAGTCAGTCATTCTAGTGTTAAACGAGCTGCCGCTAAAACAACCGTTAACTCACTCTCTTCTGCCCAAAACAAACTTTAACTCCACCCCTCTTCTGCCCGCGCTGCCCACCTGTTTTCCTCTCTCCATGAGAAACACACCTCATCCTGTAACGACGTCAATCATAACCCACAGGGTGAAGCGGTGTGACTTGTTTTAGCATTCAAACTCCATGCAGTCACACATGCAAAAGAACATTCAAGTGAAGAAGCTGCACGACATATTGAAGCTGTAAATACATCACTATTCTGTCTGAGAATAATAGCCCGTCTCCATTAAACATGGGTGTGTGAATAATAAAATAATTGCACAGACTACAATTAGAAGATATACGGTATGTAGATAAGCAGACAGACAGGTAGGTCATTCTGTCATTTAATTTGAGACTCCTGACAGCTGTAAGATATATCTTTTTTTTAATCAGTGCATTTAACTTTTTCTATTGCTAATGGTTTATATGAAGGATTTCAAGAAATATGTAAAAAAAACATCTGTAATAAATTGGCAACATTAGCTTTAAACTGTCTGCAGCTGCTGTCAGCATGGCTGAGCATTGTGCAGAGATGCAGCTGAGTTAACACAGAAACGTAACCATTTCTTCACTGAGATTATTGGGCTACTGCCTGTTGAGCCGGTCATATGCCTCTAGCCTCCATATTAGTGATGTGCCTGTTGACCAATAACCTACAGGTCTTGTGGGTTGACCTTCAAATGTTCTGACAGCTGTTGAACTTTATTGCACTCTCGTAAATGTGTTCAAATGCTGCTTTGGTATTGATGTCATGAACACTTGTTTTTTTTAAACTTATGACTTTTTTTTTTGCTGCAGGCTATTAAACTTGATACTTCCATGTAACTGAAAAAGCTCCATGTTGTCTTTATTGGTGGATGCGGTCTGGAATTTCTAATACTACCCTACTCTTGCTGAATATTTTTCAAAGTATATTCTTTACAGCACAGCATACTAAAATGCCCTGGTGACCAATTAACTTATTTTGGTTGTATTGTGCTCTCAAGTCCTCTATCCATGTAGGTGCATGTAAATGATAATACTCATTTGCATATTGTGCTTTACACTTATTTTTCTGATTGGCAGATAAGCAACCTTCAGATTAAAGAAAAAGAAGACAAGCCAAAATCAGAGGAAAATGGTGAGGCATGGTTGTTCATTTCATTCATGCCGATATGTTTTGTTTAAATGAGGTTAGAATGTGTACTGTATTAACGACATGTGGGTTTCTCATGATTTAGGTGCTAAGACGGAAGGAGAAAAGACAGAAGACGACGACAAAGGCAAGTTATTTTTCTATTAAATGGCTATTAAATAACTCTTCTAATCGTTGTCAATAGACAAAATGCATTGGAGCATTAGGCTGAGGGTTGATTCAGTCTTGTTTGCATTGCAGACGACAAAGCAGCCCAGTCACTGTTGAATAAGTTGATACGAAGCAATCTAGTGAACACAACCAATCAAGTGGAAGTTCTCCAGAGGGATCCAAACTCTCCTCTCTACTCAGTCAAGTCTTTTGAGGAGCTGCGATTGTAAGTTGAATACATTTATGGATTAAATGCCTTAATTGCAGAGTAAATTCTTCCCTAGTTTGGATGACTTTTCTTGATTTATATTTTATACAATCTTCTCTGGAGGAAACCGCAGCTTCTTCAGGGTGTGTACGCCTTGGGTTTCAACAGACCTTCTAAAATCCAAGAAAATGCTCTACCCATGATGCTTGCTGAACCGTGAGTTTCTAATTATTTCAATTACATATTCATGAATTATCTTAACTATTTATTAAATTAATCTTTTTCTAAAATTCTTCTAGTTAGGCTCACACTAGTTCCTACCTGAAATGTGTGTTATATAAGAAGCCCAGTGCCATGGTGTCTTCGCATTAAAAAATTAAAAAGTGTTTTCCCTGGGTCTTTGGGCAATGGTGTCCATTCTTATGTGCTAAGTGTCTGTGTGTTTGCAGATTTTCATATACTATACACTATATCTACTTGTTTAATTACTTGACATTTTAACAAATGATCTTTGTTGGAACAAACACAGCAGCTGCACCTGCCCTTTGGATCCCATTACCCTTGAAGGTCTGTAATAACTGACCATTTTAGAACTTAAAATGAACTCTTTTACATTGTGTCAAACAAGAGTGACTGTGGATAAGGTTTTACTGTAATATGATGGATATTACATCAGTACTAGACATAAATATTTAACTCCACAATAATTACCTAGCCTATTATCTGTCAGCGGTTTTAAATTAATGGGTTAATCTAGTGATTATGGTTTCACTGCAGTGAAAATATAAATGGCACACAAAACCTAAATTTAAAACTGCATCATTTAAGTATTAAATGTTTTTTTTATTCACATCCATGCAGCATTTATTTTGTAGTTGATGACTCTGTTGTAACTAAATAAAAAATGACTTCACACATTTTTACACTCACAACTGAGAAACAATTTGCACAGTACTGAACATTATTGTAATCACCTTTTAAATACAATTTACATTTTAATTAGCATATTTTGTCAAATTTAATTACTGCTGTTATGTCAGTTGACGACCCTCTGCTCAAGCACGCTATGTTACTAATAATAACTTCGATTACAACTTGTTCAAACACAACATTTGAGTCATATAGTTTCAAGAGAAGTTATTTATCACCATTGAGTTGTACATCAAATTTGTATTTGTTAGTTCCTTTTTTTCTTTGTTCAGGTTTTTGCCGATTATCATGGGATGCAGAGTTAAACGCAAGCATAGCTACATATGATCTATGTGAGGGCTGAGGAGGATTGAGTCTCGAGGATCCTGGTTTTAGTGTAATCCTCGCTAGATACCAGCAGTACTTGGAGTGAATGCAAGGCAATCAGAACTGGACATTAGAACTACTTTTTATAAGCATATTGGAGAGATTTTCTTCAAAAGCAGAGCTCCAAAGACGGCAAAACTACTTACACTAGTAACACCTGAAAGCAGCTGAGCATAAACATCAAGTAAAGCAGTGGAAGTGTCCGAAATCAAAGCTGTTTAGCATAAAGATATTCTGTTTGAAACTGTAAATTGTTTGTTTAAAGTGGTGTTTCATGGTATTTTTTAAATTGTCCACAAATGTCTGAAGTTGGTAGTAATTACGTGTGTAAACGGTGTCATGAAAAAGTTAGGACAACCTATGAAAACCTGTGTTTTTGTAACATTCTTGGACATATGGCTATTTAATCTCAATTTCAACAATAATGTGATATTTAAGTAATACAGCTTAACAATTTAAAGCTTAAGCTTTTCAAAATAACTAAGCTTTTCGAAATATTCTGTAAAATGTAATTCTACAAAGATGTGACTTCTGGTGAGGAATAAATTAGGACACCATTTTATTCCTACTTTAAATGGCTCAAATTACACAGAGGTGTAGCACGAGGTGCACATGATTAGAATATTATTACTCCGCATTCTGAATGTTTGCTGTGTGTTGAGGTGCGAGTGAACACCACAGTAACTTAGAGCTGTCGCAGGACTTCAGAAAGAAGATTGCAGCAGGTTATAAATCTTGTAAGGGATTTTTAAAAATCTCTTTAAAAAATTTGCAATCAGCCATTCCACTGTCTGGAAAATAGTCTACAAGTGGAGCATTTCCAAAACAACTGCCTACGTGCCCAGGTCTGGCTGTCCTTCACCCAAAAAGCAGACTGCAAGATAAGTCTCCAAAAACCCTCAGATATCATCATGAGACCGACAGCAGGCTCTTGCTTCTGTTGATGCAAAAGTGCCTCTACAATGGGAACGAGATTCCACAACTTTAACTTGCATGGGAGGTGTTAGAGGAGGAAACCTTTGCTGTGAGAAAAATCCAGACTGAAGTTTTCCAGAGAGAATGTAGACAAAGATCAGGACTTTGGAAATAATGTTCTTTGGACAGATGAGTCCAAAATTGAATAATTTGGACACCAGAATAGAGGACATGTCTGGTGTATATACTAGATATAGCATTTCAGGAAAACAACCTATTACCAACTGTGAAGCATGGAGGTGGAAGTGTCATGGTTTGGGGATTCTTTGCTGCAGGAGGACATGGCCTCATAGCATCATAGAATCCAGTATGAATTGTACTGTGTATCAGAGGGTGCTTGAGGAACATCTGAGCCCTTCTGTAAGAACATTAACGCTAAAAACAGAACTCGACCCTGCTACATGACAATGACACAAAAAACCCCAGTAAATCCACTACGTATCAGGGGGTAGGGTGTCTTTTTTTATTTTTTTTATTATTTTTTTTTTTTTCCTCAGAATACACAATTTTGTTTAATGATCAAATCAAAATGTATTTGTTGTTTAACTGCAATTAAATCACTTTGTTCCAGAGATAAATAAAAATAAGATCCGATATCGATATGTGAACATTTCTTCATAAAGAACTGAATATTTAATGGAATACATAGATAATTTTAGCCAGTGATCTGATTTGATACCTTGCAGTAGTGCAATTTGGTTTTGATGATGGTTTTCATTCTGCAATATTATGAAATTTCACACAATCTGCTACGCAAATGGATAATCTGAACATTTTAATGCAAGTGATGTCATGAGCAAAAGCAGCTTCTCAGTAGAAAAACATTGTCTACTGTAAAATGAATGTGTAATCGCTTCATGTCAGATCAGTACATCGGATCATGCACTGTTTTGATTGATGCAAATCGATTGTTCCCTCTCTAGCAGAAATAACATTAAAATATAATTAGTTTTTAAAATTAAATACCCCTCATAAACCTTACTAATGAGTCTTTCTTCTAGCCCACAGAATCTTATAGCTCAGTCTCAGTCCGGCACGGGTAAAACTGCAGCCTTCGTCCTGGCAATGCTCAGTCATGTTGATCCTAACAACAAATGGCCTCAGGTATGGCTGATGCCTTCATTTATTTTAGTGTGTATGAAAATTAGACTGGATTAGATTTTGTTTAACATGTACTCCTCTCAGAAGCTGTAACACTGTCTTTCTTTTTTCCTTCATAGTGTCTGTGTGTGTCGCCTACATACGAGCTTGCCCTCCAGACTGGCAAGGTCATCGAGCAGATGGGCAAATTTTACCCTGAAGTCAAATTAGTGTATGCAATCAGAGGAAACAAATGTAAGGTCATGCATTATTTATATAGGCCATGTTGGTAATGTGCTTACCTCACCAAAATGGCTTCCCTAATATTGAATTATAGAATTACCCCCCCATTTGAGAGCAGTATTTCGACACTGCTGATAATGCGGAGTGTTACAGAACTTGTCATGTCATTTGTCCAGTGGAGAGGGGGATGAAGCTCCAGGAGCAGATTGTGATTGGCACCCCTGGCACAGTTTTGGACTGGTGCCAAAAGCTCAAGTTCATTGACCCCAAGAAAATCAAAGTGTTTGTGTTGGATGAGGCAGACGTGATGATTGCCACACAAGGTCATCTAGACCAGAGCATCCGCATCCAGAGGTCTGTATGCCATTGCTTAACCCCTGTTCATCTGTAATGTCTGGAATCGTCCATATTGCTGCCATAGCAAACCATTTTGCAAGCTTTCTCCACAGCCTGTTTTATTATTATTACTTTTATACAACTAAAATGTCCACTGAACTTTCCACTTTTAGGAGTTGCTACATTAACTTGCACCAAGAACATTTATTTTGGCTACAATAAGTAAAAAATATAAAAATAATAATTTTCCCCCCAGAATGCTGCAGAAATCTTGCCAGATGCTCCTGTTTTCAGCCACTTTTGAGGAAACCGTGTGGAACTTTGCTAAGCGGATCATCCCTGATCCCAACATCATTAAGCTGAAACGTGAAGAAGAGACACTGGACACCATTAAGCAGTACTACGTGGTCTGCAACAGTAAGGAGGAGAAGTTCCAGGCTCTCTGCAACATTTATGGGGCAATCACCATCGCACAGGCCATGATCTTCTGCCATGTAAGCTTCAGACTTACCCTTCAGATGCACAACATTCATTTGGTTTGTTCATGGTGAAGCTTGTTGTATTCTCATGCTTTAAACTTGTGCTGTTTTGCATCATAGACCAGGAGAACAGCTGGTTGGCTGGCAGGGGAACTATCTAAGGAAGGCCACCAGGTGGCGCTGCTCAGTGGAGAGATGCAGGTGGAGCAGAGGGCTGCTGTTATTGAACGTTTTCGTGATGGCAAGGAGAAAGTGCTGGTTACTACTAATGTCTGTGCTAGAGGTGAGAGATTCTCTGCTGGCTTATTTTTTCCTTCTCCTGCAGTTTTTTTTTCTTTTTTTTCTGGGTTATGGAGAGAATTGTATCAGTTCCTTTGTTGTAAATATCCATTAAGTTTTTCTGATGTTAAGATAATCTTGATTCCGGCTTAATACTATTCTTCTGAATGGCTAATAGGTATCGATGTGGAGCAAGTTTCCGTGGTCATTAATTTCGATTTGCCAGTGGACAAAGATGGAAACCCAGACAATGAGACATACTTGCACCGGATTGGGCGCACAGGCCGTTTCGGCAAGAGAGGGCTAGCTATTAACATGGTGGACAGCAAGTTCAGCATGAACATTCTCAAGCGCATCCAGGAGCACTTCAGTAAGTTAAACCTCCCTACTCCCAAAATCCCAAAGAAAAGAGCTTTAGGTACTGTAGATGAGAAGCTGTTTTTAACGGAGCTGAATGTGGCATTTGAAACAATGTAGATACAAAAGCATTTCCCTATGGAACATGTCAGTTATTTCAATGGGAGGTTATTAAAGATTAACCAAAACAATTAATCTATTGTCTAACTTCAACTGTGTAACTTTTTATTCGTTCTCTCCACAGATAAGAAAATTGAGAAGCTGGATACAGATGATTTGGATGAAATTGAGAAAATCGCCAACTGAGGAGGGGGAAGCTGCCTCTTCTCTTCATGCAGCACTGTTTCCACCGTGGTTTTAATTCGTAGGCTAAAAGAGCAGAACTATGCCACGGAGGACGTTTTTGTGAGGAAAAATGTCTTCTCAGATGCTATCTTTATAGATTTAACATTTTAACCAAGATTCACTCTTTGTACTTAATAAAATTCAAATGTGTAGTCTTTTTGTCATGCGTGAATGAATGCATAGTGTAGGTCACCTGTGGAGTATACAGTGGTGCTTGAATGTTTGGGAACCTTTTAGAATGTCCTACATTTCATCATGTGACCTAAATCAATAGATTTGAACAAGTCCTAAAAGTAGATTAGTAACCCAATTAATAAGATGAGACAAAAAACTTTGGTTTTTATCAATAATATACTTATTGAGAAGAAAGTATTGCATACAAAAAGTATGTGAAAGTTTTTGACACTCGTGTTGAAAGTCGGGTGTTGTCATTCAGGTCACTGACGTGTCAGACATGGCTTGAATCTTCATCACACTGAAACACAACCATGTTGAAAGGGTTTGGATTCCATAAATCCAGGTGTAGTGTGTACAAATGGAGAAAATTAAATTGTTACCCTCCCCAGGACTGGCCGACCTACAACGACCATTCAAAATGTGTAAGCGTCAGCAAGTTTACAAAGAAACCTGTACTAACGTCTAAGCATCTGGAGACTTCGCACATAGTTGATGTGCATCACCAGCAGGAGATCAACGTACAATGATGGTGTGCAGGGCAAGGTTGAAAAAATGCCACCGCTGTGATCACTGCAGCCTAATTATGGTTAGCTACAGGTTACATGAACAAGACTTGGAAAGTTTTGTGAGCATATGCTTCCAAATTGGAATGGGAATATAAATGGGAAGCACATGGTATTCCATCCAGTATAACATTGTCCCTTCTGTGTTTCCTGCATCTGGACCGGGACCATCATAGCCTGAATTCTGCATTATAGGATTGGAATCTAGAGGAAAGTGTCAGGCAATCTATCCATTCTCAAAAGAAATTGGAGCATGTGGCCATACAGTGCCCCTAAGCACATCCTAGAACCTAGACGACTTAGTACAGTTGTTTTCCAAACAATTTATTTTTGGTGACCAAATATAATTATTTTGTCTCAATTTAATTGGGTGCTTATCTTTAGTTCACAAACTTTATTGCACCACTGTATGCTTCGCTTATGCAGATGTTTCACGCACCATCATGGTTGTTGCACAGTCTGGAAATGTAAATGAACAAAACCTTTTTTTCTAGATGTTTGTGTTTATTTGTAATACAGAAACGGATTGTGGACTTTTGAAATTTTTTAGAAATACTGAATTTTTTTTATTGGTGGCATTGGCCATCTCTATGGTATGCAGTGTTCTATTTGTTGTACTTTATATTTTGAATATATGTACGTACACCTGTGCTCTTAAATATTTTTTGAGCTCTGGATGCAACTGTATTTAAAAAAAACCAAGCAGCCCTCCACAGGAGGAGGAGAAGTACTGATTATCTTCAGTCATTGAGAACACTACTGTTGTAGTAAAAGCTTATAATGAAAGTTCTTATTGCGATTATATTGCTTAATTAATACCTCAAAAACACCAGTGCTCATGGGAACGGTAGCTGTCATTGGCTTTGAACCCTTAAACATAAAGTTGCCAACATTAGAGGTGTGGAATAAAATTTGAGTAGCCAAAGACTTATGCCTTATTGCTTGTACCAGTACACCCAATTCAAATTTAAAGTGGAATCATGTGTTTAAGGGATACATTACTTTAAAAGTAATATCGGATTTGAATTAAGTACAAAGAGTGAAAATGGTTGTAATTGGCTGGTGCTTTTTAAAGAGGAAGTTCAACAGCAAGCAAAACGTATTCTGCATTAGAGTAATATGGCGGTCTTACTTTGCGACGGCTGTTAACATGAATTTAGATGTTCAGATGTGCTTTTAGCCTGTGAATGCATCCTCTGTGCTACTATCATATGTCAGGTTCTTATAGCAAAGGATTTTATTTTGAACTTTTTATCATTATACCACATTTAATTATATTTTATTTACAGGATGTGAACAAGAATTATACTTCTCTAAACGGATAACAAGAACATTTTTTCACTATTTGATTTGCCTTTTTTATTTTGAAACTTAATAATAAAAAATAAAAAATTAAAGAAAAATATAATTACTATCAGGTCAACATTTAGTTGCACAATAAATATTTTTCTGGTATTGGAAGACATTCCTGTGGACCCATTGCTCAAACTGCAGTAAACTTAAGTCTTTCCTGATCAGAATTATGTGTTTAAACACACTGTTGGTCTGCTGGGTGATCTATCAGTGTATAAAAGGTACTCAAACGGGAATAAAGACCGATTCCTTTCTTGTAGATGAGCTGGGACACTTAACGAGGCTTGGTGCAGTATCAGGTTTGACTGCTTGTCGCAGCTGTGGATGTTGCTTTTCTGTGTACATACTTTTGTAGTATGTTTCTGAGGCGTGCAATGCAGTTCTCCTTTCTTATATTCCACTAACCCCATTTCAGATGCTTCATCTGCTAGAATATAGATAAGCTCTCTCCTGTAACGGTGGCACAGCAAGACTTTCTGCCTGGGAAACAGAATGTTTTTTTAACGATAAAATCGCACTGCATTTTCAAGTGTGATATGACATGTCCAATAATAAAATCAGTATGTATCACTCCAAATAATATCGTATTGACAGACACAACCGGTGTTAATGTGAGAAAATGGACGATTGTTTTACTGAATGTATTGTAGACTTAGAGTGATATGGCTGCACTGCAGTGTGCTGTATGCTTGTGTTTGGCTGTTACACTGCAACAACCACAATAAATAAAGCAACACATGGAACATTTTGTGCTGATTTGTATGAAGAAAACTCCACACGTCTTATCAAGTATAAGCTGTTCTATACAGTGGTCTCTAAATATTTATTATTGTTACAAACACAAATTACATAAATTGTAAAAAAAAAAAATAGTACAAATGGATTCAGACATATTTACGTCTCAGTGCGTAGTGCTTTGCATTCTGTAATCAGTTTGTTCACTCCAATGTGTAAGGCATGAGATCTGTGCAAAAAAAATAAAAATTAGAAGCACCAGTGTGGTAACCAACATTTGTCAAGCAAAGACTAACAGAAAATTCTGAACTAGAACAGAACTAATTCAATCGTTCCAGAATAAATGAAGCATGAAATATAGCAGGATTTTTTTTTTGCAGAATGTACTGTAAAGCAAAGTAGGTCATGATAAAATTCTCTTTAGAAAACACACTTCATTTGCAAATTCATTTGAAAAGTGAAACCACTGGACAATTCTGAAAAAATGCTTTGATTATGTAAATGACAAGTTAATGGCTCTTGTAAACGGGTAGTAAAGTACCAGCAGAATATATGTACGTACGCCTGTGCTCTTAAATATTTTTTGAGCTCTGGATGCAACTGTATTTAAAACCAAGCCGCCCTCCACAGGAGGAGGAGAAGTACTGATTATCTTCAGTTATTTGAGAACACTACTGTTGTAGTAAGTTAGTTTATGAGTAAAATTACCTGAATCTTTATACTCCACGTTGGTCAGAAAGAGGCCGTGGGATGGGGCCCCCAGGTTCTGTGGATAGGCCATAGAGTCATGAGTGTCCAACAACTCCCGAATCTGCTGCACAGACAGTTTACCCTGGCCAACTGCAACCAGTGCCCCGGTCATCCTTCGCACCTGAGCCAATACAATCATCATGCATCATCCATTATGGCATAGGGAATGGATCTTCAACCATTATCGCCTAATGTCAGAGTTACAGTGCTTCATATTAAACACAAGGGGGCGCACAACATACACTGCAAGTTCAGTTTGCAAAAGTAACAGTAGTACTTACTTGTCGGTATAAAAAAGACCTACTTTTGAAGGACACCTCCCAAAACTGAATATCTCTGGGGGGGAAAAAAGCACAGAAAATAATGAAAAGTCAAAATTATTGAAAGAAAATACAATTCCTCACTACTATCACTCTCTGCTGTGGTCATGTACAAGAAATGTTGATGCTGCTGTTGCACAGAATGACTGATCAATCCATACAGGGTTGTCACAAGCTTTTTTTTAAAAGTTTAACAACCAGGCCACCACCCAGTGAGAATGTGTAACATTCATTGTGTTTGTATGAAGAACAAGTATGCATGCATACAGCAGTCTGTGAACATCTGGACAGCAATCATTTCGTCATTTTGTATTTGTATTCCAGCACAAAACATTAAGGAAATTGAAAAACACAATAAAAGTCCAAGGGTTTTTACATATATACAGAATCCCATTTCAGGGAATGTTACATAATGATGTATAATTGCACGATTGCTAGTGTCTATGCCCAAAGAAGTGCCACTGCTAGTAAAGCAGGTTATCCTGAAGATATGAAATAATTCCATTGAACTCAAAGCCAAATTTAAATGCAACTGTTAACAGAACACAATGGTGAGCCTAACAAGTATATTAGCACTTAGTGTCTTTCTGCCACTCAGGGGGTGTAACTGCAGTGAGATCACATGTATATACCCTCTGACAGAACTTCAACTCTGTCCACAAATTGCAACACATAAAAAAACCTCTATAATAATGTCAAAGTTAATAAGAGTCTCAGATATATTAAATTAAACAGACCAAATTTTACAAACATGCTCTTTGTTAGAAATTTGTAGGGTTTCTTTGAAGGTCAAATATTTCAGAAGGTTTCTCAAGTAAGTAGTACTCACTCTGCAATCAACAGGGTTATGAATATAAAGAGATTTTATTTAAACCTGGCTATCAATTAAAATCATGCCTACATATTTCGGCCAAGATTGCCTTCTTCAGGGCAAGTTGTAAATGACAGTCTTACAGGCTGCATCCTATATGGCTGCATGTGGTCACATGACCAGGAAGCTCAGGTGTTCATCTGCACAGATGTATCACATGACAAGAACAATTACAACACAAAATTGACACTGTGAAAACATAATTTCATGACACAACGTATAAAAATGTGCAACATAGATTTAACAACTTTGCATTTTCAGTATTTTACATATTTTCACATTGAAGTACACTTAAATAATCATAATAAGTGAATAAACTTAGTAAAATTTTAAATGATCATATAATCAGTCAGAATAAAAAAAATCAGTTACAAAAAAGAAGAAAAATCCAGTTCTAACTTTAGGCCAGGGTGTTGAGTAGCTTTTAAAGTATAAATCTAAAAGGATTCTCTTTGTAAAAGCATTTTTAGTCATTGATCCGACTCTGATGGAGACTGTGTGGTTTCTCATAAGAATCTAGTGTCAAAAGTAAATACAGATTTTAGCTCTGACTTTTAACTCCGCTCTGAACAGTGATTCTGGCTAGTGTTTTAGAAGTATTAGCTTATTTCACCAATGATCTGCAGAATTTCTGGAGACCCCCATTAGAGAAGCACAATAAAAGCATTTCTGCATAATTTTCTTTTCTAGCACATGCAGCTCCTAGGCAGTGAGAATTGGGTCATATGCAAATGCAAATAAACAGTGGGTTCTAAGATTACTTCACAGCACTTCAGCCGTACAAAAGAAACCAATCCGTCTGTCTAATACCTACTGGTGTCACTGAAGGCAAAGGAATCCAATGAAAGACACAAATGTGCTCACTGTACTAATAAAAATAGATATAAAACATTATTAGAACACTGTTTAGGTAGGTGGTGTGTCAAAGTAACAGCCACATGAAGGCCAGTAGAATATTGTGCAGAGTGTCTGTCAGCTCACATGTGCACATATATATATATATATATATACACATACACATACACATACAGTCTTATGCAAAACTTCGGAAACCCCTTGATAACAGATTTTGGTGATTTTGTCATTGAAAATATGTTACTTTTCATGTCATAAATTGAACAAAGATAATAAAAAAAAATGTGCAAATGTTTGGGCACCCTACATAATCAGTACTTCTTAACACCTCCTCTGGCAGATTTCACAGCTTTCAAACGCTTTTTAGAGCTAAAAGTCTTTCAGTTCTTGTACTTGGGATTTTCTCCCATTCTTCTTGTAAAAGGTTCTAGTTCTGTAATATTCTTTGGTCGTCTTGAATGCACAGCTCTTTTAAGATCTACTCATTTTCAATGATGTTTAAATCAGGAGACTGAAATGGTCATTCCAAAACCTTCAGCTTGGGTATCTTGAAGTCGTCTATGATGGATTCTAAGGTTTGTTTAGGATCATTGTCCTGTTATAGAAGCTTGTCCTCTTTTAGCTTCAGCTTTTTTTTTACAGAATTTCAGCTTCCAGAATTTTCTGGTATTTAGTGGAATCCATTCTTCCCTACACCCTGCAATGTTTCATGTGCCACTGGCTGCAACACAACAACAAAGCATGATAGATCCACCTCCATGCTTAATGGTTTCAAGGTGTTCTTTTCATTAAATGCTGCTCCCTTTTTTCTCCAAACATGCCTTTCCTGATTGTGGCCAAAGATTCTATTTTACCTTCATCAGTCCACAACACTTGTTTCCAAAATGTATCAGGCTTCTGTAGATGTTCTGTTGCATACTTCTGATGTTGGATTTTATGATGGGGATGCAGGTAGAAGTGACTGTGTTAACATCTTTTTAATTACAAAATCATCTAAATCTGTTCCAATATTACATCTGCTCCTGAGAGACTGATAAAAACTTTTCTGAATTTGCACTTATATTTAGCAAATGATAACTAGTGTCTATATTAATCTGAATCACACCACACCAAAACCAACACCAAACTGAAGACACATAATAAATATGACATTAAGTGCCTCCCTGTTAACCCCACAGTGGGGTTAGTATTCATGTGTCACATCAGGTAATCCGGCACAATCCCTTATGCAGCCCCAGCTCGACTCTGTGTGCAATTCTGGAATGATTTAACAGAGCCACATGAACCTACATGCTTTCAATTATTCAACTGCATGTGCTTTATCTGCATTACTTATTGCAGCCTCCCTTTAAATATTCACGCAAGTTATGATACACACTGGATACTGTGCTTTACAGAATAAAAAATGTAAACTTTTACTACATGAGTTTAGAAACAGCAGATCTGCCTTCAAGAAATGCAAGATAAACTGAGCTTTCTGGCTAAGGCTGTCGCAATTACTTGATAACGTTCAATTAAAAAACACCAAGAAAAGGAATTACAGCCATAACTAAATGTTTAGTCAAACATTTTCCCATCAGGGAAATGGCCAATCAGTGCTGGACAACAGCCCTCCAGGAATGGAGCTGCCCACCCCAGCTCAATAAGATCAAACACTTCTGCACATATTTAATTTACAATTACAGTTAAATGTACATTTTAAAATAATTCTCATGCTAAACTAAAATAAATATACTGTGCTCTAAAAATACATTTAAACTGGTTTCCTGTAGAGAAGGAGAGCAAGTCCTGGAGAGCAGTTAACTTGCTGTTTCCCTCATTAATCACACCTGTTTCAATTCACCTGTTGACTGTCAGGAGTTATGAGTCATTTGGGCAGCTCTGCTGTAGAGGATGTGCTTATAAACTAGCTGCCAACTATTGTTTCCTTTTTCTTTTGGTTGTTATTGTTATCCAGTGTGGAGGATGGATCCTGACTCATGGTTCCTCCAGTTGCTCATTAGGGGCTTAGACCCAGATTCTGTAAAACTGCTTTGTGACAATGTCAGCTGTGAAAAGCTGTATAGAAATAATACTCACTCGACTTATTTAAAATTTAAATTCCATTAAAAACATGTTGCAATTTGAATAGAGATGTTCAAAGTTCTTCATACGACCATAGAAACATTTTATGTTGAACAGTGTCTTAAAATTTTGTTTACTGAAGTCTTTTTTTCTTTTTCAAATATGATGGTAATTATTTCTCATTGTTGGGACAATGATTAACCAATTCAAATATATTCATAAATTGAAATTGAAACCTTCATAATTGCACTAATTATGGCAAAACCAATAACAGCAGTGAAGGAGGCACTAAATAATACTTATAGCTTGATCAGATTTTGGTGTATGGTGTATTTGGTCCTACTATGATCTGGTGTGTGTGTGTGTGTGTGTGTGTGTGTGTGTGTGTGTGTGTGTGTGTGTGTGTGTGTGTGTGTGTGTGTG
>JBBIGC010000131.1:17273199-17283961 GCA_037576955.1 Lepidarchus adonis
GTGTGTGTGTGTGTGTGTGTGTGTGTGTGTGTGTGTGTGTGTGTGTGTGTGTGTGTGTGTGTGTGTGTGTGTCGGGGTTGTGGTCCCATGCAGTGTTTGACATTAGTGTTAAATAAAGCAGATGGTTCAGCAGCCGGCTCTTGCCCTCTCCCTGTGGAGAGCTTCACGTGCGAAAGCCCCAAGATGACCTGCCAAAGGTTTCCCCATGCGCCTCAGCATGAACCACATGCCTCAGTGACTTCCTAAGGACGTATGGAAAGACATTTAAATGACTGTTGTAAGTAGTTGTTTGGCCATAGTATGTAAATAGAATTACACAATTACATAATTAATTACAAACGCATGACATGCATTTACTGCTGTGAGTCTGTATTTTGTTATTACCGGTGCAAATCAAGACTCCAAAGGGTTAAACTGACCCGTATAAAATTAAAATAAAACATTTCTGATAGAATGCACATTTCCATCATGCACTTCCAGCCAGTACAGTGTGTCCTTTGTGCCAAAACCACATTAATGAATCTGTCCTGATATCAAAGAAGTCTTATCTACAAAGGGAACCGATAAGCCCTGTATTCAGCAGAACTGAATCATGTGTCCAGTCTCAAAAAAGCAGCTTGCTGCTCAGCTCTAAAAAAAACCTCACACTGCTTTGAAGAGGGATTCCCCCTCAGCCCCTGAGGATAAAGGCCATGCTGATGCTTGCCTTGCTCAGACAGACTGCAGCGCGCCCCCATCGTCGCTCCATCCACAAAAAGCCGCAGCATCACGCTCCTGCCAGATACCTGTTGCCTAGCAACGCTATTCAAATACACCCTTGTATCTTTTATAAAAGCCGTCTCCCAAAATGTCACTGGCAACACGCTGTACTGAGCAGTGAGGGTGCTGTGTAATGTGCACTGTTGTGTGGGTAATGATGTGTTAATTAAATAACAGCAAACAAAAAAGTATACAATATTCACTCATTCATGCCTCATTTACTCATTCTAACACTACAGCCAATTATATGTAAATATCATTATGTAATTTTGTTACAATTGCACTTATCAGACAAACATTAACACCACCGACATGTGAAGTGAAGAACATCTCGTTATTTCATTACAATGGTAACTTTCATGGTGGAGGGATATAATAGGCAGCAAGTGAACAGTCAGTTCTTGAAGTTCATGTGCTGGAAGCAGGAGTGTAAAAATCTGAGGCCTTATTGTGATGAATAGAATCTCCAGAACAGCAGTAACGTTAGGCAGGTGGTCTTAATGTTATGGCTGATTGGTGTACATTGCAAATAAAAATGTTCTGCACTTTAGACCTTTTCTGTTTTGACTTGACTAGAAATAAAAAAAAAAAAAAACATGTTTTTGCTCCAAATAAGATTGCACAAATATTTTTTTAGCAATTATACATCATAATAAATCTAGTACCTAATTTATTTAGTACAGTGGGCTCTCAAGTTAAGTTGAACTCGGCATAGGACGTTTCATGGTTATGTCGCTAGTTCCGTGTGCTCCAAATTGTGGGATTTGGCGTGTTTCAGGGGAGCAATGCATTGTGGCCTATGTAGTGTCTGGGGCGGGAAAATAGGTGGGCAATACGGGCGGAAAAGAGGTGGAAAGAGTTGATTTCAGGGACTAGAGGCTGTAGTGTCTCTGTGTTGGCAGCACATATACAGAACACAGGTGAACGCTACTAAATGCTTTACGGTAACACAGCGAGAGAGACTGTGTTAGCTATATGTGTGAGTTCCGACTCAGGGACCTGTATTTAGTTCAGCAATAGGATCTCTCCTCTACTTATAAATAACAACGGGATCAATGAAAATTCCACTTGGGTCAGTGAACTGTGAGACAAATACTAAAATTGAGGATGATTTTGTCGTCCATGGTGCTAACTACAACTTCCAAAGGGACTTTCTGGTCTAAAGCTAGAGTTTAATAAACAGTCAAGTTTCACATAAACTATGCGTCCATCTGACTCAGACAATGTTCTCTCACTACAGTACTCACAATGCATTACGCAAATACGTCACACAGCCATTGGGAATCTCTGTGCTGTCTACCAATCTGGACTGATACGCAAGCCTAGATCAACCAAAGTAGCATGTGTATAACTTTCATCCCAAACATCAGTCTTTAATTATCACAGAAATGACACAGAAAAGTTTAGCAAAGCGGAGGATGGCTTTTAGCTTACCCTCCTCAAGTGATGAGTCACTTCCATTGTGAATTGAAGACAGTTTCCACAGTTACAACTAAAATAAGACATTTGGCTTCATTTTAACAGCCCACTCCCAAAAAATCCACCCCAAAGAAATTCCTTTTTCAAAAGTTCCTCCCTCCTTCACGATGCATGAGCAGGAAGTTTTTTTAGTGCTTACACTGGAAGGTCTCACTATAGACCAGAGGTCCTGGAGTTTGGCAGTTCCCCTCCTCAAATACCCTCCCTAAACATTGCAATGGACAGGTGAGTTGAACCAGGAGTGTGTGCAGGTAGATCACCAACCTCAGACATGCTCTAGATTCTACTGTGGCACCACTGTAGGGTGTGAGAAAGCTTGCTTACAAAACATGTAGTGACCCTTTAAGGGTTATGACACCTGCTTCAGGTAGTAACCAAGAACTCCAGTGCTGCATATGGCATCTGGAAGTAGAAATACTTCAATTCTACTGACCTCAAATCAGAAGCACCACCACACCTCCCCACCACCTCGCTTTCTCTCCGTTTTCCCAAACACATATTGTGGAACATATTTTCAGTCTTATAATGGGTTGAAAGGGATTTGGGAGTGAACCTATAGTACTTAAAAAAAACAAAACACCTATAGCCTGTAAAACTGAAACCACTAAAAAGTACGTCCTTGCAGCAGTGCACAGGGATGAGCCTTTACTCGTATTTCTACAGTATAGACTCATAAACATCTGTGATTTTCTAATTCTCATGAACATTTATTTAATCAAAAGAGATAAAAAGAAAAGATTTTGAAGGACCAATTTATTTTGTGATTTGAGACTGAGGCATGTTTTACATTGTATTATATCTTCCTTCTTTTTAATTATAAATTTAATTCATTTGGGAACTGAGGATACAATTTGCTGCAGTTTTATAAGTGGATTTCTGTAGAACCAAGAAGTGCATCATGTGCTATTTCATAACCTGTCAACTGGAGTGAGCACTACCTTAGGTGTTTTCTTAAGCTAGCTATGGATTTAAAACCCAAAGACATAACATTTTATTACATACAGCATAGACAGATATGTTTTCACCAGCACTATTGCCTGCTTTATCTGCAGCAAAAAGTTAGCGAACAACAAAAAATGTAATCCTGAAACACCTGAAACACCACAACTGAAAGATGTAGACGGCTGTTTCCGGATGGTGACTGCATGAAAGAATTGTTTATCAAAATGTCACAGCAGAGAAAATAAAATGCATAGCATTTATAATACATCCCTCAATTAAATAAAAAATGTCAACTGTTTTCTAGCAGTAGATGTAGAATTTAATGAATGCATTGTTGTAATGAAAATGCAAAGTTTAAGTATCAGTTCCTGTAAATAGCCAACAGCTGCCATACTGTATAAAATCAAATGAATTAATGTTTTTTGTAATCTTACGATGACATTTAAAGGGATCAAATATTTTCTGCAGCTTTTTTATAGATACTGAGATTTCTTTGAATTAATTTAACCTCTTCACAGTATTATGTACTGTCGATGATGAAAGATCAGATTGCGTTTTAGTCTTTGAACAGTGACAGAGTGACAGTTCTTTCACTACATTTGGCATAAATCAGTGTCTGTCTTTATATAATCAAATGTATTTATATAAGTCATACAAGTTCATTTATATGTTTATAAAATCCAGTCATGTTGGTCAGCCATACAATGAAAAATCTTTTTTTTATCATTTAAAGTTAAATAAATGCTGATGAGAACTTACAAACTGAACAAATGTGTTTTAATGCACAACTTAAATTCACTGTCATGCGAATGTTGGGACTTCTTGTTGTTTAAAAAATCTTTAAAGTAATTAAAATCATGTTTCAAATAATTAAGAAATGTATTAAGAACTATAAAAAAAAATAACTTTTCAAACCAATAAGTGACTCCAGCTGTTTGAATGGCAGTATTATCAGGACCGGCTCTCTGTACCTGTGGAAGTGTCGCTGACTGAAGGACAGGCCGGGCTGCACCTGCACCAACTCCATGGTCTTCAGTGGATTTCTGAAGGGGGCGTCGGAGCTCAGGGCACGGAAGGTGCTGAAATCGTGTGTGCCTGTCAACACAGAGCTGGCCTCTAGCATGGCACTGATGTCCAGCTTCCTGCCAGAGAGGTGAAAGAAAGGACCACAGAGGGAGGAAGAGGCCGGTTTTAGCTGAAGCACATACATAAGAGCAGAGGAAGCATTAACCATAGTAATAAACAAAAGAAAGAGTGAGCTGTAAAAATACCAATTAACCAATTAGAAACAAAAATTGGAATAAAATCTTGCAACATTAACAAACCATAATGACTCATCAATGTAATAACAGAAATACACTAATTGCATACATACGGCCATTAATTGTTACGATTTTTAAAAGGTTTTCTTAATCCTTAATGCTATACAGCGTTCTCAGTCATTACGGAATACAGTCTCTCTACAAAAACATTATTTAAATTAATATTGTATTATTTGAATGATTTTGTATTGTATTTTCCTGTGGTTTAATGACACTAACATGTCCAATTTTAATGACTTTTTAATGACCGTCCAGTGGAACTTGTTTGCTTGTGGCCCACATGGCTGATATGGAATAAGAGATTGTATCTCTAGGTGGGTGTTTCCCTTCATCCTACCCCCTGAAGTAGGGAAGAGCACAGAAAACCTTTTGGGCAACATATCTGACAGCAATTTTGCAAAAATGACAAAAAATATGTATGGCACGTTGGCTGGTGTTTATATTAGGACTCGTGTGTTGAGTAGCACTACCTAGTGAATAAAATCAGGGCAAAATCTATCTTCACAGTCCAATGTCTTATAATGCACAGGTTCAAATTGCACAAACTTTGACATGCTGCATCACCAACAAAGCACTTCAACTTTTGTGAATTTTCATCCACAGGGGGCACTGTAACAGAAACATTTCAGTATTTCAAAAAGCTAAAACCTTTTAAATCTGAAGGTAAATCTTAGACATTTGGCATTTTTATAACATTAACACATTAATTAATACACAAAAACCACATGGTGTCATTAAAACCTGTGATGGACACACTTCAGTGTGGTACATCAAATTGTTTGTTATGTAATGGCCTATTGATTCTTCCCATAAATAAATAAATAAATAAATAAATAAATAAATAAATTTTTATTCCCACCTCTTTTCCAGTATAGTGATTTTATACCTGACAAATCCACACAGCCTTATACCTAGTTGGGTTTTGGGAGTGGGTTGGCTTTTTCACCATTTTGATAACTCAGGGGGTCCTCTAGTTACATCGCACTCGACACATGACAATCTGTGGTTACCTCTCTGGCACTCTTTCTTTTTCTTTTTTAAATGTGTGTATTTATTGTCATATACAGTAGTAGAATCCAGTTAAACACCTACTAAATGCTTTACAGTAATATGGGACTGCATGCAGCAGTTTTCAGCACAACAGTGCGTGTGTGTGTGTGCATGTGTGTTTGCGGGGGCAGTGCGCTGTTCATTGCTGTTTTTGCAGAGATGTTTATGTTTTATTCACTGTTAGTGCTGAATAAGAGTTCATGTGGATTGGTGGGTGAGATGGGGGGTTAATAGTGCACTGTGCTAAGGCACCGTCAGTGTGGTATTGCCACATGTCACTTCTCCAATGCAGTTAATGGTTGTACTTGGGTGAAAGAGCATTTCTATCTGGAGCAACATTTCTTCAATGCTTCACTGTAATAGAGTGAGACTGCTGTTAGTCATACGTATGCCTGTTAATAAAGCATAATGCTGTTTGATAAAGCCTCCACAGCTTCATTACATGCACGAGTTTGGATAAAAAAAAACCTGTATTACCATTCAACCAGTGACAGTGTCATTTTGGGCCACTGTCAGCCAAACAATCAGCCCAAATATGTAATGGTGAAATACTGCAGCAGTGGCACCACACTAAAGACGTCTGTGCATTGTGTGAAATCATTTACAGTTTGAGCTCTAAATAATGCGCACTGCAGCAATAGGCCAAGTCTGATGTCTACATCAGGAAAGAGAAAGTGCTCAATGATATTAAATGGAATCAGGCTGCATGAAGTATGCCCGAATAAAAGAGCAAAGAAACTTCTCAGAAGCAGAGAGCATGATGATTATGAATGAGCAAGGGGGCGGGAGTGTGTGTGTCTGTGTGTGTAAGGAGAAAGTGAGGGAGAGCGGGAGAGACATGTGGGTGTTGTTATGCGTCACTATAAGCCTGCAGCTTATCTTGCCCTACTTTCTCCCAAAAAAGTGAACGAGAGTGGAAAAAAACAGCATTAAATGTTTACGCGTCACCTGAGACGAGGCTTGGCGTGAAGGCTTTCCCCAATAATGCTCTGAAGATGCATCAGCCTACAGTGGGGAGAGTTAGGAACGCGTATACTTGATTCACATGTGCACATTGTTTCCACTTGATTACATTTTATTATATCAACAGTCTTGCCTTTTGTTTACTCACTTCTGGGAATAACTGTGTTTATGTACGTTATTATTATAATGATGTATATTATTCATGTGGAAATAAAGTTCAAACACATTCAGATCTAGGAAGTTCTGCCTCCAACAGCTTTCGTCCTCAGTTTGGCTGAGTTGCCTGAGTTGTGTTGTATGTTTTAGAGTGTGTGTGTTGTATGGTGTATAGTGTGTGTGTGTGTGTTGTATGGTGTATAGTGTGTGTGTGTGTGTGTGTGTTGTATGTTGTATAGTGTGTGTGTGTGTGTGTGTGTGTGTGTGTGTGTGTGTTGTATGTTGTATAGTGTGTGTGTGTGTGTGTGTGTGTGTGTTGTATGTTGTATAGTGTGTGTATGTTGTATAGTGTGTGTGTGTTGTATGTTGTATAGTGTGTGTATGTTGTATAGTGTGTGTGTTGTATAGTGTGTGTATGTTGTATAGTGTGTGTTGTATAGTGTGTGTGTGTGTGTGTGTGTGTGTGTGTGTGTTGCATGTTGTATAGTGTGTGTGTTGTATGTTGTATGTTGTATAGTGTGTGTGTTGGAAACCCTTAACCCGGCGAGCTCACGCCATAAAAAGGCAACGCTTCGGAGGCTCGTGGCGTCGCGTCTAGCTGCCGACTGTGCCGTTTGAGAAGCCGCTTTATTTAAATTGCCGCTATAGGCGATCCCCAAAGCTGTGTGAGTGCGCTTGTGAACATAATCTCTCTCTCTCTTTTCTGCACGTCTCGATTGCCGCCGCCGCCGCCGCCGCCGCCGCCGCCGCCGCCGCCGCCGCCGCCCGCACAAAGTCCACGGACGAGCTGCTCCTGACGACGCCTGGACCCAGCGCGAGCCCGCTTCCACCTGACGGAACTTCCGCCCCTCCTCTGCCCCCCCCTTCCCTCGCCCCGCCCTCGCTCTCTCTCTCCATCTCTCGCTCTAGCTCTCTCTCCCCCTTCGCTCTCGCTCGCTCGCTCTCCCCTTCTCACTCTAGCGGTCGCTCGCTCTCTTCCTCACTCACGCTGCTCTGGGTCTACTGAATAACCGCCCGCTGGGGCTGTGAACTCCATTTGTGTTTTACACACTAATTGTGCTAATACGCGGTTTAAGACGCAGCCTGTCTCTGCTTCCCAGCGTCCCACGCGGTGACGTCACGATGCCCGTCTATGACGTCAGTGAAGGCAGTCTATAAATTGCCCTGTTTCGAGCAGTGTTCACCATTCTGCATCAGAGCGCAGTAGCGAACACATCGGTACGCAGTTGCCCAATCACACTGTACTGTTCTGTAATAAGCAGATTTTTCTCACAGATACTGTTTCTGCTGCATATTTTTTACCAGTAGAACCAGACTTGAGAGGTAGAAGAGCTTTTTGTCTGAATTCACAGAAAGTAGCCGAAAGTTATTCCTGCATAGTCAAGATCTTCAGCAACCTAGAGAGGATGGAGGTGAACTATGAATTATCAACCTATGACGACGAAGGATTTGATACGATCACAGAAAGCGAATATGAACAGTTACATTATGGGAGTTTAGAAACTATGAAAAAGCTTGGGAATGTTCCAGGACAGTTTTCCAAACGCTCGGTATGGAAAGGCTTTCAGAAACTGTTGGAGGAATACAACCAGAATGCTGAGTGTCCCATGACCCAGACAAGTACAATTTCACAGGCTGAGAGAGTTGCAGATGCAGATGCACCAAATGGTCCTGGAGTCAGAGCAGACATGAATGAAACGTCGTCTGATGAGGAGGACATCTTACCTGGATTTAGTGGAGTGCCCCTGACAGTGGGAGGCCTACTGGAAATGCTGGATGACTACATCATGGAAAACGAGCTGAATGACGAGCTCTCCATGGTCCAGACATCCACAACGAGGGCACCAGTTATTATGGATAACAAGCTGGGACCTTGGAGAATGAGTGAAAGTGTTCCCACTGAGAGAGGTGAACATCAGGACAAACTGAAGATTATTCAACCATCTCCCCCAAACAAGCCAAAAACGTCCTGTAAAATATTAAACAACAGAGCAGGTCGTCTTAGAGCCAGAGCAGCCATGAATGAAAGGTCGTCTGATAAGAAGAACATCTTACCTGGATTTAGTGGAGTGCCTCAGACAGTGGGAGGTCTACTGGAAAAGCTGGATGACAGCATCATGGAAAACGAGCAGAATGACAAGCTCTCCATGGTCCAGACATCCACAACGAGGACACCAGTTATTATGGATAACATGGGAAATCAGGGAACGAGTACAATTTCACAAATTGATAAGGACAGCATTATGCCTGTAGTAACTAGAGTGCCCCTCAAAAGGCCAAGCATCGAGAAGAACATGCTTAAGAGAACCCCAGTGAGAGCACCAGTTACAGATAACGAGCCGGGAACTTGGAGAACGAGGGAAAGTCTAACCACTTCCTGTGTAATATTACACAACAGAGCAAATAGTCTCAGAGCCAGAGCAGGCATGAGTGATGGGTCATCTGATAAGGAGATCAACTTACCTTCATTAACTGTAGCGCCCATTACAGGGAAAGGCAAAAAGGGAATGGAGAAGTACCTCAAAAATGCAAGCACCCAGAAGACCAAGATCTCCATGCTTGGGAGAACCCCAATGAGGGCACCAGTTACAGAAAACGAGCTGGGACCTTGGAGAACGAGTGAAAGTCTAACCACTTCCTGTGTAATATTACACAACAGAGCAAATAGTCTCAGAGCCAGAGCAGGCATGAGTGATGGGTCATCTGATAAGGAGATCAACTTACCTTCATTAACTGTAGCGCCCATTACAGGGAAAGGCAAAAAGGGAATGGAGAAGTACCTCAAAAATGCAAGCACCCAGAAGACCAAGATCTCCATGCTTGGGAGAACCCCAATGAGGGCACCAGTTACAGAAAACGAGCTGGGACCTTGGAGAACGAGTGAAAGTGTTCCCACTGAGAGAGCTGGACCTCAGGAAAAACTCAAGATTATTCAACCAATTCCCCCAAGCGTGCCAAAAACGTCCTGTGGAGTATTAAACAACAGAGCAGGTCGTCTTAGAGCCAGAGCGAAAGGGATATTGGTCGTCTGATAAGGAGGACATCTTACCTTCATTAAATGTAGGGTTCATGACAGGGAAAAGCACAAAGAAAATGGAGGAGCAACACAGAAAGTACCAAGTGGCCAAGCACCTCATGATAAGGATGGCACCAGTTCAGCAAAACAAGCTGGGAAATTGAGTGAAAATATCCAAACTGAGAGCTGAAACTCAGAAAACACTTATTTAAGATTAATCGACCATTTCCCCGAAGTGTGCAAACAAAGTCCGGTGGAAAATTAAGCAACAGGGTAAATCATTTTAGAGCCAGAGTAGACATGAGTGATGGGTCATCTGATAAAAAGAGCCTCTTACCTGAATTAACAGAGATGCCTCAAATGACAGTGGAAGGCCATTCTTGTACTCAAGATGTCTAGTGCAATCATTGACTAGAGCTGGAAAATCTTGTAGTGGGTGAAACATAGTGAGATGCAACTCAATTTTTGGGATTGCTCCATTCTCCATTATTTTTCACCCAAACATGACAAAAAAAGTCCTGTGACAAATTAAGCAACAGACTTTGTACCAGAGTATGGCATCCTGTACAATTCACAATTGTTCATGGAAAAAATTCATGTCCATGAAGGAGGCAGCTTGAAACTTCTAAGAGAAGAGACAGAACAAATGCACAGCTAAGGTGGTGGATTTCAGCACACTAACCTTCACATCATCATACCTCAAGTAAATCACACTTAGTCCACTCTTCACCATGACATCAACGATGGAATCTACAGTCGTGGCCAAAAGAATAACACAAACATCACAAAGATTGCTGCTTCAGTTTTTATGATTTCATATACTCCAGGATGTTGTGAAGAACAATCAGACGAAATGCAAAGTCCTTCTTGAAAATGCACCAGGAGCATTTCCTGAAGATGCTTCAGCTGTGGGATCAAGATGCCATCAGTGCAGAACTTGCGCAGGAATTGCAGCAGGTTTGTGTGATTGCATCTGAATTCACAGTGAAGCGAAGAATTTTGGAGGATGGTCTGATGTCAAGAAAGACAGAAAAGATGCTTCAGCTGTGGGATCAAGATGCCACTAGTGCAGAAC
>JBBIGC010000131.1:17287378-17303334 GCA_037576955.1 Lepidarchus adonis
ATATACATTTTATTCAAATTTCAAATTTACTTAAAATTTAATGACAAAATTCCCTTTTCAAAATATGCATAGAATTCATATTTGTAGACGAAATAGACTCATTTGTGTGTGCAAAGTAATGGTGCATTAATATTTAGAATCAATAAATTGACCAAAGAGTAACGTTGCTTTGAAAAAAGAACAAAAATGGCGATGTTGACTCTTACTGATGACAGATGAAGACGAAAACTGATTATAAATTTACAAATACTTCAACAACTGACTGAGATCTGTCGAGCTTTGATATGGAGCCCTCAATGGAAGAGAAAGCGAGGCCAGCCAAAGAACCCATGTTAAAGGGATCTCCAGGCAAACATCAAGAGACTAGATGTACCCAAGCATCAAAAGAAAATGCAGTACTGAGAACTGTGGAGGTCCCTCGCTGACGGTCTATAACCCAGTAGGGGTGTTCGGCATAACTGAACTGAACTGACTGAGATCACTTCAGACAAAGGAAACTCAAGTTTGAAAGAAGATTTATTTCTATTTCAGACACGTTCCAGAATTCTTGCAGTGGTTGTCCTTCATTTTTTCAGTAAATTATTGGAAACATCAAAGAAAAAACTATCAGAGGTGTCTCTGCGTTTCTAAAGTTTTTTTCTTTGTTGTGATTCTCTAAAGAAACCTGTAAAGTCATTTGCAGTTTACTTTTCAAAGATAAAGCTTTTCACTCTCTTGTTCCTGTACGGATTAGAGTGGACTGAGTGTTTATATTCCCCTCACATCTGCAGGTTGCTTCTGTATCCTAAACTAAATTGACAACATTTATTCCACAATACCTTCCTAGATTATCGATTATCATAACGGGGAGACGGCTTTGACACGGTAAAGCAGTGACTGCATCAATTTCAACACTGTTTAATATCCTACAATTGAAAACACACCAGATTAAGTGTGCTACTGCTGTATCAACCTAAAGCAGGAAGTGTAAAAGGGGTCCTGAGGGTTATAGCTGCCTATGACACTGCCTGATTATTCAGTTTTGTTTTTTTTTGGTTTTTTTAATCTGATGGAGTTGACAGAAAGTGAGAACACAACTTTGATATCTGTCATTATCCCTTTGAATTAAATTCTTTCTTGTTTTTGTACAATTAAGACAGATACACATGTAGGGGGGGGTCCAGCACAAACTGTGCTGGACACTGGCCATTTTGTGCTGGACACTGGCCCTCCAGAACTGAGGCTGTCCATCCATGTTCAACAGCAGTGGTCCCCAACCACTGGCCTTGGAGCATCTCGTACTGGGCCGCGGGCCGGTACCGGGCTGTACAAAAAAATTACAACTTTTTTTTTTTAATTCAATCTCAATCCATAGCGTCTAAGTATGTTAGACACATCAACTTTGCCGGTATTCTGGATGAAAGTCGTGGCAAAAAAAACCCTGAGATCACCACAACAGCGCTGAAAACTTATTCTGAAAGGAACGTTTACGTGTTACCATAGCGACCAGAGCACGTGAGGGGCAGAGGATGACGTTACTCTGATTGTTGTTAGCGCATTTCAGGAAGTTACATAATTTGGGGGCAGTGGTGGCCTAGTGATTAGGACTTTGCCATTGAGATCCAGGTTCAAGTCCCAGCCCGGGCACCACTGAAGTTCCCTTGAGCAAAGTACCGTCCCCACTTTACTGCTCCTCGGGCACGGCTGTTGACTGCTGCTTCACATAAGTGCATGTGGGATGGGTTAAATGTAGAGGACACATTTCATTGTGGTGCACTGTCTGCTGTGGTGTGTTCACAATGACAATCACTTAAAAAAATTACACAGTGGATTCATGTTTATTATTATATTTACAAAATACCACAGTTTTTGTGTTTTTGTTTTTTTTGTGTTATATATGTGTCCTGTGTATCCTACATATATATTTATATTGAGACCAATACAGGACTTACAGCATGGCATGTTGAATCAAATTGTATTAAACCATTTTTAATATAAAAAACATTAATGTTTTTATTATCGGGGTAGTCTATGCGTTTAATGTTTCCCACAGACCTAGATGCTGTATGGTAGTAATACATCTGACTACTTCTTTGTCTTGTCGATGGTGTCTTTGGTTTGGGAACAGCATTGTGTTGCTGAAAGGATGGATTTAGAATATTTTATTGATTTTGACAACAAAAGTCACGTGTTATATGCTGCATGAGCTAATGTATCATCACCTTTCAGATATACATTTTTATGACATTTATAGAGCGAATGCAAAATGGTCTGTTTTGCAACAATCTTCATAAGTGACCCTGGAAACTTAGCGAAACCAAGATATTGTTTTGCTATTGATTACATTAAAAGTGATATAATCATGTGCACAGTTTCTAAAATATAATTTTATATAATACATTTTATTTAAAGGCACCTTTCAAGGCACTTTAAGGACACATCAATTCCATCAGTAGGTCAGAAGTCAATCAAATTAAATACCCGGTAAATGTCAGATTTCACCCAATGTAAATGATTTTGGAGAGGTGTGTTTTGAGACAAGATTTAAACATGGAAAGAGACTCGATGTTTCTGATGTCTGGTGGAAGGGAATTCCATAGACGAGGAGCAACACGGCTAAAAGCTCTAGATCCAGTGGTAGAAGTATGAGCAGGATGTACAGTGAGACAGATGGAAGAGGGAGATCTACGAGGTCGGGAGGATGTTCATATGTAAAGGAGATCATGAAGTTGTGGAGGTGCTATGGAGGTTCTGGAGAGTTTTGAAAGTGAGAAGTGAGCAGAATCTTAAAATCAATGCTGTGTTTAACAGTGAACCAGTGAATGAGTTAAAGAGGAAGACCAGCAATGCATCATATATGTGACATTTGTAAGTCCGTTAGTGAGTGTGGGCTTTAAAACTGAATAATCATGGCAACTCTATTTAAATGTGCAGCAAATTTAGCTTGTTTGTAGCATGTGTATATCATTCATAATCCACCCAGTGATATTCATTAGGAAATATACATGTGCAAATGTTTTCTGAAACAGTTTTGTTTCCCGCAGAGCATGACCGGGGTGATGTGTGATAATGCCACATGCTTTTCCCATTGATAAAATGGTGTAGTCTCAGGAGGTCTTATGCTAACTTCAGAATGCTACCGGTCTATGGCTATAATCAGGGGTGGGGTTTCCTTGTGCAACGTTTTCAACTGATCCATAGTTACGAAGTCTGTTATTTATCCCTGGGGTAGGGCAGTGGTAGCCTAGTGGTGAACAGAGCGTCACAGGTTCGAAAAACCAACCCATGAATTACTGAGGAACCGTTGAGGAAGGTACCATCACGCTACAAGTGACGGTTGGAGAAGTGGATTCATGGGTTTCATACCTGGAACCTGTCAGCAGTGCCCTTGAGCAAGGCACCTAACCCTACACCCTACTGCTCCCTGGGCACTGCTACAGTGGTTGCCCACTGCTGCAGGTTTGTGTGCTCACTGCCTTGAATGGGTAAAGTGAATTTAAAGTGAAGGTTCTGCTTCAGTTGCCTGATTTCTCTTACTTCTAAACTAGAGTTAGGGATGAAGAACATCTGGGCAACATCTTTGTCCTTGCTCAAGCTGTTGATTACATGTCTTAATACATTGTGTAATATAAATGACAAGTAATGTGATACAAATGAACTGCAGTGCATTATGGACTGTCCCGTATGACCTTTTCATGACCCGTTCTGTCACAGAACACACTCTCACACACACGTGGACATTCTTGCTGCAAATTGCTTCTATTCAGCCTTAAACCGCAACCTTCAGTGACCTCTTGTCTGACAAAAGCAGGTGAGCTGGTCTCCTGCTATAGACACAAAGACCTGTAATCTGAACCCTGTCACCTCACCTTGTGTGTATTACCTGCTCATCGGTCCATTCTGCTCAAGACTTGTGTATCACAGTGTGTCTAGAGCAGAACTTCATCCCTGTTGTCTTTCACAGCATTTAGGCAGATAATAGCACTGACGGACGGTAAGAGCACCTAAAGGAACAGGCTTATCCAGTCAGAGGGAGGCGAAAGTGTGCCTCATCCCTAAGAAGCCTCAATGACTGTGTACTTTCTGTTTGGTTGCCGTGGTTACAGGAAACTGCCACTTTACTTTCTCCTGGTTGCCCATGGTGGAGGGAGGATCGCGACCCTAGTATGGATGCAACATGTGTTTTGAATGGATGCGCTTCCTTAATTAGCACAGTGGAATGCGCGACCAAGAATGTATGATTCAGACTGATGGTGTGTTGGACTTGGACGGGTGCGGTATATTACACACACTGCCACTGAAAATGAACCACAACCTTGACTATGCGTTCCTGATGGGAATGTTTCTTTAGAAAATGGTCCGTTATATACGGAATGTGTTATATTGTCATTGCGATGTGTGTGTACATTACACTGGAGTAGAGCAGCTGCCAAACTGTCAACTTTGTACAGCTGGCCAGTATCAAACATTTTCTTTTTTATCATTTGTTTCATTTTTTTCCTTCTTTAGCATTTATGTCTTTAGAAATATTATATATGTGTGTATATGACACTTCCAGTCAAAAGGTTGGACACATTCAAGGTTTTTGCAATTTTACAGACTGACTGTCAATTTCTAATACAATTTAATATAGATTTCTTAGGTTTCCAGGATGTGATGATCTCTCCCTGCTGACCTTTTCATGTGATGCATAAATGCTTGGCTGCTGGTGTAATGTAAGACCGAGTGAAGGGCAACCTGCTGCAGTAGATATCACCGGCAGCCATGGCAACAGGCTTTTTGGGTTGGAGGTGTTCTTCACTGTCTGTGTGTCTGTCTCTGTATGTATGTGGCTTCATTAAGTGATGGGTAAAGGGTGAGTTGCCCACCCATGCTGATTCACTAACACACACTGAGGAAGGTGGAATTGACAGTAAACAGATGACTGTTCCCGTTATGTAGGCGGCCCAAGTAGAGTCTTGTATGTTTTATAATGTATCATATTCTCTATGTACTGGGGTGCATCTTTAGAACTGGCTTGAATTGCATAATTTTTCAATTCATTATTTTCATCGTGGTTGACATATCTTGCAGTTATGACATAACATGAAGGCAAATGCAATCGCATTGTATTTCCTATTACACTTTTTCCAAAATGCAATACAATTATTCTGCATTGCTGTTGTAATTTGTCTGTTTTTTGTTTTCTGTGTTGTTTATATGTGTGTTATTCAAAAAAAATTTAGATATGAAGTCAAGAAAGCCCCAAGAAGCTTGGAAAGCCCCTTGACATCACTGAGTGTGATAATAGCCAGCAGAAGCTTGTGCGAGCTGATGTAAAATAATTTCGTGGTTAGTGTTCTCCTCAAAGGGCAATGAGCTGTTCAGTAATGCAGAATTGGTGGCAGTTTATACAGATGAGATGACATTTCACAATGTGCCAGAATTCAGCTTTGTAGCATCCTGTGTGATTGGGAGAGACCTAGCAGATAGCAGATTTGACTATATTGTAGGACTGTAACGAAGAATTATATTACAATACCAAAATGTGGTTCTGTTGATGTGTCAGTTGTGGTGATTGAGCATTCAGTTAATTATGATATCTAATAATAATAATAAATAATAATACATTTTATTTTTATGGGCGCCTTTCATGACACTCAAGGTCACCTTACATAAAATAAATTCATAAAAAACATTGAACATTTAAAGATATACAAACAATAAAATAGTAAGATATAGATCAATCAATGCTGTCAATATCATGTAGAAAAAGCAGATCTAAACAAATGAGTTTTTAGATGTGATTTAAAAGTAGAAAAGGAATTAAAAGTACGAATGTGTTCAGGAAGGGAGTTCCAGAGACAAGGGGCAACACGACTAAAAGCTCTGGCACCCATAGTGGTTAAACGAGCAGAAGGAGTGACAAGTAAACCAGAATTTGAGGATCTGAGGGTGCGACCAGGAGTGTATACGTGTAAGAGATATGAGAGATAAGGAGGAGCAAGATTATGAAGAGCTTTGTAAGTCAGAAGAAGAATCTTAGTCAATACGGAATTTAACAGGCAGCCGGTGAAGCTGTTGAAGAATAGGAGTTGTGTTCAATGCGGGGTCTGTGTTATAATTCGAGCAGCCAAGTTTTGGACGAGTTGGAGTCTTTGGAGTACTGATGCAGTTTACACACAGTTACACTCCTCCTGCTTTTCAGCTGTAGTGTCATTGGTAGAATATGCCCAGAGTGAATAGTTTTCATATGTATGCATTACAATTTAGTACAAAATATCATGAAAATGTCATTTTGTGACCTCAATATCATATATTGATCTGAGTTATGGGCTCAGTGTATCATTGCGCTCCTACTAAAATGTGGAGAAAATTGGGCAACAATTTAAAAATTCATGATATATGTTAATGTTTACTGTCTAGAACCGTGAAGTTTGTTGCATAACATGGCCAGTAAAGTTAGCTGCAACCTAACATGCCTAATGATATTTTAGGATTAGCTGCATATTGCAAACCGCTTAAATTGAATGCAGATTAAAAGACAATGGTCATTCACATTTTACACTTCAACTTTTTCTCGGGACCATCCTTATCCATGCTTCTGGTTGAAGTTCTTACTGCTGGAACCCGCTCACTTCTGCTGAAGAAAGTCCAAATACACAGCCCTAAGGTCATCAGTCCACCTGTACCAACTGCTGCCACTTTCATCTCCTACAACCGGATCATCTATCATTGGGGTCTTCTCATCGCCTGTTACAGACTAGTTCAACCACCATGGACCATCTCTCATGTACTTAGTGCTTCATATGCATGTATGCTGGATCTGTTTCTCCAAGCTATAGGAGCTCCCACCTCTAGAACTTTGGTTCTTTCAAAGGTTTCTTCCTCCAGTTTAAAGTGGTTCTCCTCGCCTCCGTAACCCATTAGGGTGATTCATTCTGTACAGACGCATTTTACATCAGTTGTAAAAAAAAAAAGCTATAGAAATCAATTTGACTTAACTTCAATGGCTTCTGGTGGCTACATCTAACAGCTTGATGTAAACAATCTGCATCTTCTTTTTCAGTGGTTCTAGTGTATGCTACAAGTATTAGCAGTCTATTGCAGCCCATTGTTTTGTTTCTTCAGAAAGGATGCAGGATTGTCATCAGGACTTTGGTTTTAGTCTTTGAGCTGAAGCTGAAAGTAAAGATTACACAGTCAGATGTGTTGTAATCCTTTGTTCTGTAAAGCTTTCATCATATGGATTTCCTTTGTAGATATTTATGTTGAGCATTAATTAAGTTCACATTTAGGTCAAAGCAACATTGCTATGTGGATGCAAAGGAGCTTTAGAGCTTTAGAGCTGCACCCTGCAGAGAGTTCTATAAAATGTGTATGTGAACGCGACTGTGAGAAGAACATCATTTGATTCAGTGTCATTTATTATTGATTTGCCTAGAGAAATGAACATGCAGTATTAAACATTCTCTTAAGGCTTTCATCTTTAATCTGTGGTTGCAGATTCAATGTCATACACACAGGTCATTCAGAGGTTAATAGAAAGGTCAATATTCCATGAGGTGAGGTTCTAAATCTTCATGCAGTCCACTAGCCATAACCTAAGGAGTAAAAAAGCTGTAAACAAAGTAAATTGCAAGACCAGATTTTGAAATACTTCCTTCTCCCTGTGATGATTGGGGCACCATGGCTTTCACCTCCTGCTGTGAACTCCGGGGCACCCTCCTTTCATGTCGGCAGCTTGGCAGCACCATTGGAGAACTTCAAAGCGGTGCGAGAAATTGAGATGTTGCTCTGTTCATAATGTGTCAAGAAGGAGCTGATATAGTAGTGTTTACTTTTTCAGGACTTGGGTATTGAGTGTTTATTCACTGCTGGAATCAGTCACTGAAGTATTGATGCTTCTAATAAAATGCATCTTCTCAGGAGGCCAGAGCTACCAAGCAATTTACAAATGCAGTCGTTACTGTTCGTTCAGAACATCTGCATTTGGTATTGTGGTTAGAATTTGACTCTTTGTCCCAACAGTTTCCCCGTTCCTTCAATGATTTCTCCAGGAACAATCAAGCATAAATTCAGACATGACAACACTAATGTGAGATTTACAAGGAGTTTGACACATTTCTCTTAGTCATAGAACTCAGATCGCTCCATAATTTGTCCGACATAGACACGGTTAAAACTAATGAGGTTTCCGCTACAGCGCAATGGTTTTAACCCTTTCTGTACTGGACAAATTATGCAGCAATACGCTTCTGTCTGAATTCTAAATTATTCTTGAGGACAGTTCAGCAAACACTAGATATTGGCAGGGACACGTGACTCGCTGGTTGTTCATCACTATGCAAGAAGTGCAGGAAAGAGGCGCACAGAGACGCAGCCGTCACAATATAATCCACTCTGTTTCATCAATGTTCTAAAAGCCAAACTCAGACCGGGGCGTCTCAGTCGAGCTTTTTTGCTTCCAACTGTTGCAGTTTCAAAGTTTAGAGCAAAACAAGCATCTTCTTCTGCGCTCCAAGTCAATCAATCAAGTGGAGCAGCGCCACCCAGAGGAGAGGAGAGGTAGCGATGCCGGTAAGTCAACATGGCAGCGAATTTAAATATCGATATTGCGTATCGATTATCGTATCACGTGAGCAAGGATGACGATATATCGCAATATCAATATTGTGGCCCACCCCTAAAACCTGACAACATACCTGTTTGGGTACTCTGGAAATGTGCTGATCAACAGATATCTTCAATACATCGCTGAGCTCAGCTGTGGTACCTGCATGTCTCAAAACTAGTTCTAGTGCCAAAGAAGTCTACCATGTCCTGCTTCAAGGATTACCAGTCTGTTGCACTTACACCCATCATCATGAAGTACTTTAAGAGGCTGGTACTGAGGCACACTGAGCGCAACTCCCACAGACTCTGGATCCACTACAGTTTGCATACCACCCAAACCGCAGATGATGTCATGACGTCTACATTTGACCCTCTCCCTGAGCAGAAGGTCCTGCAGCGGATAGTGAGGACAGCTGAGAACATCATCAGGGTCTCTCTCTTGTCCATCTCCCAGCTCTACCATGAAGGACACCCCCCCCCCCCCCCAACCCCCCTACATGTACTGTTCTCCCTCCTACCATCTGGCAGACGGTTCTGCAGCATCAGAACCATAACTGCCAGACACTGTAGGAGCATCTTTCCTCAAGCGGTCAGATCCCTGAACTCACTACCACCACCAAAAGACTGTTAAAACCAAACACACACACACACACATATATATACGTATTTCACTCAATGATATTCAAATCAGATTAGATATTTTATATAATGGGATTTTTTGTATTTTTTTTATATTATGTCTCTCACTAAAATAAACCATTAAAATTATAGACTGTTCATTTTTTGTCAGTTGGCAAACTTACAAAATCAATGAGGGGTCAAGTAATTATTTCCTCCACTGTAAGTCTTGAAGAGACCAATATTGCAATAACAGACGATATATTGAGCAGCCATTTTTCATGTGCTATCATCCCAATTATTTCATGCTTATATCTGTCATTTTTCTGGTATTTCTTTAATAGAAATGTTCATGTTATCTTCATGCTAAAGCTCATGTCTATGTACATTTGTTACCTTAGCTATTATAAAAAGAAAAAAATTCACATTTTATGTTGGTTATTTAGTCAAAAACCAACAAATTCATTGGATATCAAAGTCATCTGATATTGTCGACCAACTGACATTGAAATCCAGTACTTTTCTGCATAGGAACTCTTTGGAAATCTAAGCCTGACCACATGATAGAAGTGCTCAGAATTTGTTCACCATCTCTTCCAATGAAGATCTGTCTTAAGAAGTTTGTCCAACAACATGGTCTGGGAAATAGTTCAGGAAGCACAAATTTCCTTGTCCTGTCCAGTTACACCTTAATACTAAACGTGTGTGCCTGAGTCATTCGATGCAAACTGCCATGTCTCACAAATCTCAGCTTTACCTAAACAATGCATGCTGTGTCTTTTCCTGTTCACCATTAAACCTACGTAGTGAAACCGGAATAGCAGAAAATGATGTCAGTGTCTTGCATTTAAGCGATAAGTTTTGCTTTAACAAGGTAATCTCTACATGTGTTCTTCAGTGCTCCAGATAGAATAAAAGTGCAGAACGTTGGTGTCTAGCTTGGGCGCCTCTTTATCTTCTCTAAACACAATGCCAGTGGAATGTTTGATTGCTCGTTTGGTTTTTTTGAGCTGCTCATCAGGTGATTTCATTGACTCATAATACAGACCTCTGTAGAATGAGCTCATCCGTTCATTATCATTTGAGCAAATCTATCTCATAAAGAGGACCATTGATGCCTGTGTTTTTGCAGACAGCATGTTGTGACTCACAGCTGTAATTCTAACAGAGGGAGTTCCTTATGAGATAAAATCCCTAAAAAAATAAATAAAATTTCATTTACTCCACGATTTCAATCTAATGTTTTTGTATTTCACAAACAACAAAAGTTAATAGCTCATGAAAATTTGTTATGTTATGAAATATGACAATGTAATATTTGTATGTAAAATCTGATATCATATATCAGTGTATATGATATTAATGTGCACTGTTTATATGGACTTAACTTTTGTCATTATGCTTTGTGGCAACAATACATTATAAATGTTAATCTTATACAGATACATTTTATTACTGATAAACATACATTGTTTAGTGAACATTAATGTATTATTGTTAATGCAATGATAACTGAGGAGTTATTAGGCATGATGATCAAAGGCACTATATAAATGGAAATTATTATTGTTTTTGTTGTATTTCTATCCTTATTAGCATACATTAGAGCTGTACCAAACACATTTACTCTTATATTGCCCTGTACTACAACAGCAATATCCAATAGGGTAATAAAATATACAAATATATATCAAATTAAAAATACCCATTGTTTTGAACATTTTAAATTAGTTGGATTACATAAACACACTGATTCATAAAAAAAACCTATCCGGGCATTAATATCGGATATTAATATGATTTATGATTATGTCCAATATTGTTCAGTCTTTAAACTTGTTTTTTTCATTTGCCTTGAGGTTTTATCATGGAAAATTGCATTCTGGGATGAGGTCATAACCCGGTGAAGAGGATTTATATTGATGAGATGTACAAGACTGGGTCACCAGATCTTTTAGAGTCTTTTGGGAGATGAGTGCACACATATTCCATTCAATAAGAATCTTATCTATAGTAATCCTTGGAGAGAGTATTCAGTATGGCAGCCACTTCCATTATGGTTATGATGGCCTTGGTCTTATGGGTCACAGGCACTTCTAAGAATCCTCTTACAGAAAAATGTATTGAATATTTTATTTTATTTATGGGACATTGCGATTCATTCCTTTTAAACTTGTAAATTCATGTTAAATGCATGTTGAGCCGCAATGATAGGACATAATATCACATGATTGTATATTATTCACATGATGTCACTTGTTTACTTCTGAAATATGATCACATGATAAATGCATGTGATTGTTTTCAGTAAGGACTGTTTTAGAGACTTTGCTGCAGTGTCTTTGAAAAATGCCCATGTGATTTATCTCTTTTCTGAGTGGATGCTCAATAAAAAAGAGGTGGAAAGGCATTTTTCTTTTGTTGCAGCTGGATTAGTTAGTCTGTTTGGTTTCCAGACTTTTCTGCAAATGTTGGGCAAGCTGATATGACAAAGACCCAGTACCACTGTGTCTAAATCCACATGAACTTGTGGGCTGCTTTCTTCTGAGACTGGGTATTGGAGGGTTGCAGGTTCAAGTCCTAGCCTAGGACATCCCACCACTGAGGTACCCTTGAGGAAGATACCGTCCTGCTACACTGCTCTCTCCCTTGCCACTGTTGATAGCTGCCCTTTGCTCCATGTGTGAATGGGTTAAAGGACACATTTCACTGTGGTGCACTTAGTGTGTGTATGAGTGTGTTCACACTGACAAACAGTTGCTTCCACATTCAGGCTAATGCTAAAAAACACAGTAGTGCTGACGTGTAGAGGTGCCATAATTGGGGATGATTCCAAAGGGCCAGCACCAACATGAGGCCCTAAGAACACCATCTAAACAATAATATTATATAATATGTAATATTATTTCAAATGGCCAAACATTTCTGCTGGTGTGTACTGCATATCATGCAACTTTCACTGGAAATGTAGCTCAATGGAGATTCCTGAGTAACTTCTCAAGAATCCAGGAAGACATAGTTCATGAATGGCCCTGTGTCACAAAATTTGGCAGCTTTGTTTTTTATCAGCTATTTGGGACGACTTCACTGATAACAGAGCAGTTTGTTTTGTCATGGGTGGTTGCAGTTTGGCCTGAAATACGTAGGTGGTAATTTCTTTCGCTTTGTTTCTGTTTTAACCTCCAACACGATTTAAAGCTGGGTCACCCGATCCTGGGTTTCCATGGATCAAAGCACGAATCATGGCGTTCGCTCCAAAGAGCTCGTTTAAATGTATACAGCATGACTCATTCTCCAAAGCTGGACTGATGTCCATTGACCATCTGGAGTTGTTTGCTCAGTGTGACTGTCTACAAAACTGCCTGTGACTCAAAAAGAGTTTACATTAATCACCATTCCTGCGTAAATCACACAGACAGCCTTGAGATCCCATGTCCTGTTTCTATTTGTCTTTATTGAGGTCGTAATGGAATTTTGGCAGTGAGATGTAGTATAAGAGCCTGAAACCTCTCTTAAAACTTGTCACATTTTCAATTGTTCCTTAGCTTTAGGGTATTCCACACCATTCACCTTGGCATGGCCATGTCATGGATGGAAAATGACTCAAGATAAGTATCTACATAATTCAGGCAACCATGTACAATTTAAAAACTCTCCTCTAAATAGCGTTAGTTTTCTGTGCTAAATTGTTGTAACATTTGAGTGTATGTGCTTTATTTGAATGAACTAAGCTGAAATGTTTTCAAGTTATATTATTACGGTACTGTACTGTACTGTACTGTCTTTAGAAGCACAGGTAGAAGTATTGTATTTGTCACACCCTGACTCTTGGCTGCCCCCGTCATAAATCCAACCCAGTCCAATCCACTCTCTCTGTGCGGCAACATTGCTGACCAGTGCACTGCCACATTGTCCCAACAGAAATGCATTTTGAAACTAAACCTTTCAAATGCATCCCATTTTGAAGTTAGTTATCTGGATGTCATGGTGATGCAATGGTTAACTCTGCCTTTCGGTGTGGAGTGTACAAGCTCTCCCTGTGTTTGTGTGGGTTTCCTCTGGGTTCTCAGGTTTCCTCCCACTGTAGATTCCTCCCACTGCTTATGGTTTAGGTTGACTGGCTGCTGTAGATTGCCCATAGGTGGAGTGTCTAAAGGGGTGGCATTCTGTCTAGGGTGAACTTTACCTTGGGCCCATAGTCAGCCAGGATAGGCTTTAGCTTCCCCATAACCCAAAATGGATAAGCAGTGATGAATTAATGAATGTTTTGTTGCTGTTAAAATATCTACGGACAAATGCAACTTACAAATGCAAATATAACTTAAAATGTGTTATGTCCCGTGTTTTCCGTTTTGTGTAAGTGTACAGATTTAGACTTTAGATTTAGTTTTTTGTTTTAGTTTAATTAACTTTTAGATGTGTATTTAAGTGAATTTGTACATATTTGATATATTTTTACCTTACACTTTTTTAAATGCACCACGGTGGGGGTCTGTTTGAAACAGCTTTTCAATACACTGTACTGTGTATTCTGTTGTATCAACAAACCTCTCTTGAACTGCAAGCTTAGAATGAGCTACAACTGAGAAATAATTAACACTGAATTATGGGATGGTTTTGTTTTAGCTGATAATAAGTGTATACTTACTGAAAAGTTCAATATTAGCTTTCAAGTTCAATTTATTTTCTTAAATTGTTTCATGAATGTCCAGGATATGACTTGCATAAGCATGAACTGATGTAAAACCCGTGACCAAGAAACCTGTGTTCTGAAAAATGGAGATCTTGGCATGAGAGAACTTTTCCAGTGCTAAATGACTGGGTTTGCTTGTCAAGTTGTTCTCACTGCTGGTCTCAAGCATTCCAATACCCCTGCATGTGGAAATGTGCTGCGTTTAGAGCTCTACCATATTGTCCACAGACCTCAGCCACGCAAACCCTCACATTTCTTTTGTTGTTGCTTTATGGCCACAAATGAATCAACGAAACAATAAATAGACAATGACATGTGGAGCACATATGAAACATTCAGTCTGATGATGTTTGCCTTGCTAATGTGCCAGCACCCCAGGCTATTTTTGAAAAGAAGCTTCTGCAACAAACCTGAAAAAGCTCAGAACGTCTCACACTCAGGAGTTTAGCATATTCAGCTTTGTTGTGGGTCGGTTCTGATGGAATGATTTATGTACTCGCATGAGAAATATTTCATGCCGTTTTACTGTTTGGATTTGTCCCAGACTAAGCCCCGTCGTGTAAGGAGATTTTCTTATTCTCATGGAAATTGTCATGCATCCTAGCCTGGCTGGCCTGAATACTTGTGACTTGGATTTCTGTTTGGATATACTCTTTACTGTTGCAGGATGTTTGGGAATTGGACTGCCCCAGTTGCCTAACTGTCTCAGACGGAAATAAACTATGGCTTACTTACCTCTGTTATATACTGTATATTATATTTATCACCTTTACACCATTTAAAAACATATAGCTATTGGTTATACGTACAGCATATACATATATTTATACTACTTCTGTGTTTTTATAATCTCATTTGTATATGCTGTATAGCCAACAGCTCTATACAGTGCTCTTGAAATAGTGAATAAAATATTATATATATATGTACACACACAAATGAAAACACATTTGCTAAAAGTATAATTCAGTGCACAACAAGACGACATCTCCAGCAGTACAGTGATGTCAGTCTTTCACCTACATGTAAATTCTTCAGTATAAAATTATCAACACTGTAATGCAGAAGTGATTAGGCTAACCTTTTTTCAAATCCTTCAAAATCAGATTTGTAAACGTCATCAAATGCGACTTGTGCTGCTGTGCATTCACGGATTTCAGACGTTTCGAGATATTATAGACGTCTCGAATATTGCAGACGTTGCTTCACAAAAGCCACAACCTGGAGCTACTGCTGTGTAGTTCTTGCGTTGTGCCATGATATCGGTAAGTTCAACATTTTACCAATTTAATTGTTGTGTCAAGTTAGAGGCTTCTACTTCAGATGGGTAAGTTCAGTAATGCCACGGCTTATCTTAGAGTTTTAAAACATAAATGAGCATTTTCTGCAGCTTCTAGAATATAATGTGGGGCAGCCTATCATTGGGAAGTAATTTTCAAAGTTTGTTTCAAAATATAAACATTTCTGTAAAATGTAATCAGTGTGTAAAGCCAGTATAAATCATATAAAGCTATTTGGTGTGGTTTGATAAAAAGTGGTTTGTCAAAATGACTATCAAAAATGGTCAAACCTGTGAACCTATGTGTGTTTTCTGAATTTGTATAATATGTTGTACAACACCCTGCATGCAGCACTCTTTTGATTGATTGCAGTGTCATGTCCACCAGCTGGCTGCTACTGAGGCACTTCATCTTGATTTCCAATACTGACCTCAAAATGTTCGCTTAGTTTGTGTTGGCGAGTCGTGTAATGGTATTGATGGAAGCATTCTCTCACTCGCTCACTCCCTCTTATTCCATTAGTAGTAATGTGTGCACATAAGGGAGAAAATCAATAGAGGTAACAGCGATGCATATGTTTATTTCTTTTTTGGCGTAATGGCAAAATGAGGATTGTATGGTGCCAAAGTGCATATGATTCAAGGTTCAAGGTTGTTTATTTGTCACATAGACAGTTATACAAGTATTGTGTACATGTAGTAAAATGTACACTGATCATTCCTTCCCCATTTGCTATGTGCAAATCCATTTACTGCTCTAATGTGGGTTTATCAGTTCACTGTGGTCCTCAT